>JASSUY010015466.1:0-19382 GCA_032466535.1 Forpus xanthops | reverse complement strand
TGTCAAGGTCCCTCTGGATGGCATTCCTTCCCTCCAACGTATCAACTGAACCACAGAGCTTGGTGTCATTGGCAAACCTACTGAGGGCGTACTCAATCCTAGCTTGAAATTATAAAAATTGTGACTGTGGGCTTTTCTGTGGGCTGTTTGCAAGCTTATGAGATTCCCTTCAAAAGTAGGTAGAAGTGATTAATTCACCACAGGAAGAACTGAAAAAGTGGGTAACTTACAGAACACAACCACTTCTTGCTTTTTTTCTCTCATCAGAAATTTAGCCTAGAGGAAACAAGAAATATTAATGAAGTTTCTGACTGTATTTTTCGCTAACTTTGTATTTCAGTAACTCATTTCTTCAGCTCCACCTTATGCCAATTTGCTTTGCTTCCCTTCCAGTAATTAAGGGTGTATTTGGTAAGTTTAGGAATAAATCATTCGCACATGTGAGGTACTTATTTATAAAAAGTCTTCAGATTTTCTTTTGCTTTCGTTTAAAGTGATTTGGAAAAAGATATCTTATCAGTTGCCACTGAATTATTCTGGAATTATTATTATTGTTAGTTGAGTGTTTGAGTCTGCTCAATATCCCTTTGCAAAATTTTTACTGTTTTCAATTGATCTTAGCAGGATCAGCCCCTTAATCTTTCACTTGTATCAAACAAGAAACTGTAAATGAGTGGAATAAAAGCCAGTATTTGTGACATGCTGAGAAATTAATTGATAACATCAATAAATACCATTAATCAGTAAGTATGGGGAGGGCTGTGAGGCGTATGGATACTGATGAGAATTATGCATAATATCCATTGTCATTTACATGCCCAAGGAAAACTTCTGGAAATTACTTCTGGGAAAGAGAAGAGGAATGGAATAAAATAGAGTATCATGACAGTTTGAAAACAGCGTAAGGATTTCAAACTGCAGAGCAATATCTGCTGCATCAAAGTTCCTGTATAGGCATTTTCTTATTTAAATAACTTACTCATTTTGCAGTTTCTTTATACATGCTTATGTTTTCCACTGATTTTCATTTTATATCAACTTGCAAATCTTAGATACCATTAGTGAGATGGGTTTGGGTAGTGAGCTTGTGCTCTAGGGTTTGAGGAAAACCTAAAATTCTATTTTATACTACTGAAAAACAGATAGGCCCTTGCAAAACTGTCTCCCAACTATAACTTCAGCATGGCTCCCCACATTAAGCATGAATCTAACCTTAATGACTAATACAATAAGCCTGACAAAGCATCTAGTCTAAACTGCATATGTGATTAAACTCCAGAGTTATCAGAGGGAATCTCAGGAGACCATGTGGTCTCCCTCTGCCAAGGGTAGATATCATTAGCCCTGTGTCCTTCCTGGCAGTTGCTGAATTATATTTTTCTAGCTGAAACATTTCCAGTGACAACAAATCCACAGTTTACTTTTAGAATAAGTGTGGTGGGAATAATAAAGGAAGAATAAAAAGAGTAAGGGCAGTATATTCAGACTGAAGCACAGTTCAGGTTCAACAGTCATAATGGTTTGACTAACAGGAAAAATCAGGAAGACAAGAAGTCATTTAAGTGTTCCTTGTAGCTTCTTGTGCCAGCAGAGACACTCTACCTGGCCCTTGATCCACTCCAGAGGGATACAAGTTTTATGTTATGTCTGTTAGTCCTGTGTGGGTTTCTCACATACCCAGGGGTCTTACCGATGCACCAAAACCAGACATGTAGACAACTGAATGGAAACCCAGCCAGCTGCTTTAGCTGGGAGCTGAAACAGTCCCTAGGCTTCACTAACTGCATTGCCTGGCTCTCCTTTGACTGTAATGACAGCCTTGACTGCTGGCTGACATACAGACACCTATATATAGTCATCTCCATTTGAATGTCTCACACTCTAGATGGCTTCCTGAACTTTGGCAAATGTGTGTAGAGGTGACATAGCATGACAAGAAAAAGTATACAGTCCTGCAGCTGAATGGATTTCCTGTGTCACATTCATGCTCTCACATTTGCATGCATCAAAACCTCGTTAGCCGGTCTTGTGCATTTTGCGTTATGCATTGTGAATCTTCTTCCTTATTCTTATAAAAACAGCATATTTTCAAAGTGGCCTGCCTTGTTCTTTCAGCACAAGACATGCAGCCAGGTGACAGCAGTCTCATCTGTCTTTAATGGAATCAATGCTTTAACCAGTATAAATGTGTCATTAAGAGCCAAACAGCTGAAGTTTTTTTTTCTGTTGCAGACTATAACTATGCTGAATTAGATGCTCACTTAATAGGGGATTCCCACATCATCAGATAGGCAGGTACTACATGTGCAAGACTGCATGATGAATATTCCATGCAAAGATGTAATTAGTATACAAAAATATGATTCTTGCTTTCCTGGAAATTGGTTGTCCATTTTCTTTTTTCTTTATTATACTATGAGTTTATCAGTTATAATGTATTTGTAGTGGCCCTGAATGGAGCTAAAGTGCTGCCTATAGCTTTACCTCTGACAAAATGATATGACATTATGAATGCTCTTTTTACTTTGTTGATGTAAAAGCAAATGTCAATTAAAATATAAATCAATCAATGGTACTTTTAGAAAAGTCAAATAACTTTATAATCTGTGTTTTATAATATCCTCATCTCTTTGCATCTTTGCCTAACAAGGGAACACAGGGAGAGGCTTAAGGAAGCCTGCTAACAGATTGACACTGATTTATGCCATTGAGTCCTTGCTACTTGTTGATTAACATTTCATAGTTTCACTCAAAAGAGAACAGTGGAAAATGTGGAAAAAACAAATCTTTAACTCTGTCAATCAAGAAGGAATATTGTAAAGAAAATAATGTTTTGGTGGATTTTAGGGGATGCAATTTCAGTTGCAACATATGAAAAATACCTAGTCTTCACTTGTGGTGGTCTGCAGAGTTGTTGAAGGAAAGGGGACAAGGAAAGATGAGACTTGCATATGAATTTTGATGTTTTAGAAGCTTGACTTTAGGCTTGAATTTCCTTGTGAATCTCAGGCAGCTAGGCATTGCAACCTGAGAGCTAGCAATGGTGTTAGCTGCAGACTTACCCAAAGATGCAAAAGCAGTTGGCTCCTGCTGGTGGTTTAAAGAGATTTCAGGGTGAATCAAGATTACTTTGTCCCTGTGCCCAAAGCGAATTTTACCCTCACTGGCATGCTCAAGGCTACAGCTGACTTCTGCATAAGGTTTGTATACGAGTGTACAGGTTCCCTGTGCCACTCTGGGATCTGGAAAGACTTGTCTGAGGTTGACTACAAAGCTTCATTCATCCTAGGCAAAATCTTGAATAATGACCTGGAGTCCCGTTCATTTGCTGAGTATTCAGTTCCTGAGCTACAGCCAGTGCTGCTGCATCCTCCTTAAAGTTGTCTCTTCACAAGTAGTTTTAGTGTATTCTCGCTCTTGATTAGTGCAGCCTCCACCACATAGTTGCCATAAAGACAACAGAAAAGCTGAAATAAAACCATAGGCTAAATTTTGCTAACACCTAATGAACCACTTTTATGAATCATCCTTCTCCACAGCAATGGCTGGTCTTCATTTTAATGTTCTGTCATTGGAGCTTTTACTGTTTGGGTGCGAATACTATACTTACTATTTCCATGATTCTCCCTCATAAGAGCACTTCCCTGACTCAATTAATAATGCTCTATGTCCTTGTACACTTGCAGCTCTGCCCTCAAATTTTTACGGCCCCTGTTCCAGTGCATTGATTGTTTCCTGTGAGTGCCGAGCCAGAAGAATACATTGAGCAAGTTTATAGCTAGTCTTGGTCTTGTTTTATTTGACTAGGAGCTGCAAAACTTTAGCAACTGAGGTAATTCTTCTTGATAGAAAAGGATATTCAAAAATAATGATTCAATCATATGGTTATATGTTGTTTCAGTATATAATAAGGATGTTGTTAACACGTATTTAAGAAATGAAATTCAGTATTTGCTTCTAAAGTAAATGATGACATACGGATACTCGATCTGCTCCTATAACTGTTGGGAATGCCTGAGCTTGACAGTGGAAACTTTAGGTGGGAAGGGATTATCTGTAGAAGAAAAGAGGTTTTTCATTTATTTCCAGTGTAAAAAGGGGGCAGAAAGGATACACTGGAGGAGTATAATCTCAAATGGGCTATTCATTATCTCAGCAGGTGTTGCTGAACTCTTGGCCTAGCTTCCAGCCTAACACTAATGAAACCTTTCTTGTCATTAGCAAGGACACCTTTGATTAGTATAATTCAAAAAAAAAAAAAAAAGTATATATTTTTTACTGAAAATATATAAGTACTTTATTTTTTAAGTGAAATAAAATGGACTCGTGCTCACCGCAGGCAGCATATATCAAGCAACAAGTTTTTATTCTTACTTTTTTTTTTCTTAGTACTTTAAAAAGCAAGCACCTCAAAATCTCTTCTTTCTCTTTGATACATTTGCATGTAGGAGCACCATTGTCTCAGGATAAAGATCCTGGGGGACTGCTACTACTGTGTGTCAGGGCTCCCAGAACCTCGCCAGGACCATGCACACTGCTGTGTTGAAATGGGGCTCAGCATGATCAAAACTATCAGGTAATGGTTTTTTTTCCCCTTCTTATTGTTTCTCCCAGTGTCCTGAACTTCTTATGTGAGAATGTTTTTACAGTACAAATATTTCCTTCGATGGTGCGGAGACCTCAGAATTATAACTGTGAAAATGGCAGGACTTTTTCGATCCATGTAGTGCATGGGAACAGGTACCAAATGTAATTTATTAACGTGCTGCTTCAGAGCATGTAACACAAGAGCTGTGTGTGCATTGTGAGTGATTGGTTGACTCTCCATGTTACCAACAGAGGTGTTGAACAAGACCAGTTCCAACACCAATCCCTGAGGCACACCACTTGTTACTGGTCTCCACCTGGACATTGAGCCATTGAGTGCAATGGTGTGTGGCCATCCACCCACTTCTTTATCCACCGAGTGGTCCACCTATCACATTGATGTCTCTCCAAGAGATGAACAAGAATGTCATGTGGGTCAGTGTCAAACACTTTGCACAAGTCCAGGTAGATGATATCAACTGCTCTACCCCTACCCATCAGTTCTGTAACCCCATCCTAGAAGGCTACCAAATTTGTCAAACAGGATTTCCCCTTAGTGAAGCCATGTTGGCTGTTACCAAGCACCTTGTTGTTTTTCATGTGCCTTAGCATGAAAATCTTCCAGGAGAATCTGCTCCAAGATTTTGCCAAGCACAGAGGTGAGACTGCCTGGTCTGTAATACCCCTGCACATCCATTTTACCCTTCTTGAAAATGGGGGATTTTTCAAATATAGGTACATTGAAGTTACATATACAAACCCAAAGCCTACTTGCAAATTAGAGGTTGTTTACAGGAAATTTCAGAAAATATAACTACTTATGAAGTTTAAATCTTAACTATATTTTAGCTCAAGTGCTTAGCATACCTTATGAATTAGACTTGAAAATAAAAAAAAAAAACAAAACAAAAACAAAAGAAAGCAAAATAAAACGATGGATTTTATGCTACAATATCTCACCTATAATTGGAATTAATGCACCTAAATCATTGAAAGCAATCAGATACTTTTTATAAATTCCTGAATCTTGTACTGATTTAAGTTCTTTATGCAATTAGTATAGAAGGAAGTTTTAAATTAACAGACCGTATTTTCTCCTGCAAGACCTCTGAGAATCCTGTTCATCCACTAAGAACAGGCAGTTGGTAGCATTGCATGGACTGGTGCCAACACTTCTGGTGAGGCTGTACCCAAAAATCTGTGATGTCAGGGTACATTTAGTGAGTGTTCATTCTAACCTTGTTGATGACTTCATAGTCAGTTGGAACTGAACAAGAATGTCAAGTCTCTTCACTACACAAAATGTAAAATGAGTCTGTATAGACAGATTAACTCACAAAGGACTGCTTAGTGTTTTCATACAGATCATATCTATACAACTTCTGTGTCAATTTGTTGTTAATTAAGACTGTACAACTAGATCTTATATACCAAGAATCTAGATCTCAGTCTTGCTGCTCCACTTCTTTGCAGATGCAGGGAACTGATCAGAACTCAACAAAACAATCCAGGATTGTTATTTTCTCTGTAATGATTTTTGGCATCACCGTATCTTGTTGCAAATTTTAGAAAAGCTATTATTGTTATTACATTTTAATTACTTATTACAAGTATTATTACACTTTTTCTTTACTTTTTTTTTTTTATACTTTGCTCCCTTAACCATTGAGTACAATTAAATGCAACTTCCATCCTCAGAAGTTCCATGAATTCTGGTATTTACTGTAAAACAAGAAAGCGTTGCCCTATCACACTTGTGCATGAGCAAGAATGCTAACTCCATCTCTCTCACAAAACCCAACCTCCTATAAACTCTCTTAGCTGTAGCTGTAAATACAAATTAAAATAAAAAGAAAAAGCCTTTCATGAGGAGTTCATTTATTCAGCTGGTTCTCATATCTTTACACATGCAGCGTAACTCTTTCTGCACTCAATTTTATTGTATTAATGACTGTCTTTACTGACACACATTAATAAAATAAAATAAAATAAAATAAAATAAAATAAAATAAAATAAAATAAACAAAAAGTCCTAATCCAAAGCAAAGAAGAAAAAAAAATGAATAAATTTTAAAAAGCCAAGCAACCAAGAAAAATCCCAAAACATGACAATTATTTCAGGTAATCTCACAGACTGACCTGGCAGATTTCCAGCCTTTGACATAAACCCCTGCTTTTAAATTCATCTGTCGGGTATTAAAAAAAAATAAAGATTACGTGATACATTCTTGTTACTTAAGAGGTTGTTATGAAGTTGTTGTTGTTAAGAAGTTACTTAAGCAGTGGAATAGTCAGGAATTGCTTTCATAGTCCACGATTCATAAGTCATTATTTAATTATATATTAATATGATTGAGCCAGTTCTGGATTCTTTGCACGGATTATTTCTTGACAATATACAAGGTTCAGCCCATGATGAAATGATCCCTGATGCATGGAAGAAAGAGTAACACTTCACAAAACCAAAACTATTGCTTGCCTTCATTTAAGCAACCTGGTCTCGTAGAAGGAGTCCCTGCCCATGGCAGGGGGGCTGGAACTAGATGATCATAAGGGTGGATTTCAACCCAAACCATTCTATGCTTCTATGATTCATTTCTGTATGGATCTGGAAAGGGGTGTTGCAAGATATTCACAAGTTCAGCCGGTGTTTTTCAGACAGGTAACACAGTGAATAGGTTTTACACTGGAACTTGATCACATTGTCACTTCCACTTACCTATTTTAGTCACTGACTGTGAATGAACAGACTGCGTCAGGACAGTATATCTGTTCCTGCCTTTGCTGCTGGGTGGCTAAATGATTTGAACTGGGTAGAGATTAATAGGTCTGTGTACACCTGAGACCTCTTTTCTTTGAATGTACCATCAAATACAATCAAAACTATGTTGGCAAGATGGCATAGGAGGCATATAGCTTTTTATAACATAGTTTTCAAATGAAAAAGAAGACTTCTGATAATATTGTTTGTAGTCCCTTGTGCTGTATTAGTTTTCTGCCCTTCAGAGCAGATAGACATAAGAAACAGGAATACAACAGTGGTTTAACTCTGTCCATGTTGTTATAGTGTCTGAACTCAGAGCAAGTCATTTATATTAATGATAAATCTGATGGCATGAAACTTCTCCAGATAATGGTTTCTGCTGATGTTAGAATACAGCTTAATTCCAATGTAAACTCACCCTGGAGCCATTTAAACTGGCTTCTTGGTATAATATCTACCTTAAATTGTAAATTCAGTGCTGTTTAAAGTCCTTACACAAAGTGTTACATCCTCTGAGTCATATTACCTGAGCTGTATTCTTTGAACTCTTCAGTAGTTCAAAGCATCCTCTTTCCTATTTTTTTTTTTTTAAATAACGGATGTAATCCTTCACAAGCATGACATAGTTCCCAAGGTAACACCAAAAAGAACATTTACTACACTCTCATGTCAGCACCAAAAAAGCATTTGAGTTCACTTAGGAAAATACAATAATCTTATTGAGTCTGATGAAAAAGTTCTCTATGTAATTAAACCTTAGGATCATAGGACAGTTCAGTTTGGTGGGAGACATCAGGAGATCACTTGTCCAGTCTTTTGCTTAGCAGGGTCTGCTAAGACCCTTATTTACTTCAACCAGAATACATAGACTTTCTTATTACATCTACCTCAGTGATAGTAGCTATGTCTTGATGGATAAATCACAAAACCCTAGGGAATGTTTAGCTGTCATCAAGGAAAATTGGCACAGACTGGCCAATCCCTCCTGTACTCTCTCTTGCTTCCAAAACTGGGAAGTTACATTCAAATTGCCAATGGGAAATAGTCTTTGTCTCATGCAGACTGCTGAACCTGGGAACAGGTTGTGAGAGCTAGCTGATCAAGAAATAAAGCCATTCTTGCCTGGTCTAAGTATCTTGAAGCATAGACAGAGCCTTGCACAGTTAAACTGGGCAGCACAGATGTAGCCAATGTGTCAATGCCTCAATCTGTAAGGTATGATACCAGAGTATTCAGATCTTTGACAGCCACAGAAAAGGTTGAAAAACAGATTTCTGACTTTGGCCTCACTTTTATATGCAAATAGGGAAGCCTCTGATTCAAAGCACAAAAAATAAAATACCCATCAAATAATGATGATCAGAAGGAAAAGTCAAGATCCAATTAAAATCAATAAAATTTTTATCACTGACTTGACTGAAATGAGATTAATGGCATGAATATATCACAGTTTCTTCATCCTGGATATCAGACAGCTTGTGAGCTAAATAGGGCTGCTTTACAGATTATCAGTAATGCAGCTTCATGTATGAGCTTTTTGCTTGTAGAGCAGTTGAAGCACATTGATTTTAATTAGAAATTTTATTGATAGTTAAATAAATTTAGGAGACAGAAGAACTAAAATTAGTGGAGCACATGAGCTCATGCAAAATAAACACTTGCTCTTTTTTTCAGTATGTAGTACATGCTATTATTTATGAGAAGGTTTTTCTGAATAAATGAGAATTGCTTGTATTGATGAAGACGATCAAGGGTTTGTTGTTTCAGTTTTTTTCCTATAGCAGTATATAAAGACCTCTTAAAGTATGTGGTAGTCTGACTGTTAGGGAGCTGTATTTGACCATGATGAAGTTCCTTTCTATACATAAATCAAAAATATATTTCACCCTACGTTACCCCAAATTTTAAAGAAAAATGCTTCCATGACTTTTTATGTACCAATCTATTGCATCACTTTTAATCTACAGCCATTTATTCTTGATTTAATTTAAAATCTTACAATAAAAACTTAATGAAAACTAATGTCTCCACAAACAGGTTCTCAACAACTTTGCTCTCAGTTTTGCATTGCAAATAATAAAGCAATGGGAGCAAGACTAGTACACTGTTGTGCTTTGATTCATGCTCTGGACAGAGTCTGTTTAAATATATCTCAGACTGCCCATGGCTCTATTCAGTCAGGTCCCTTCATGCAATTAATTTCTTACCTATCAAAATAACAGCACATTGCTGTGAAAGGCAAGTAAGAAAAGGATGTGAAGATAGGACCCTGCAGGTGCGCCAGCAACTCAGCATGGAAAAAGAGAACAGCCTTCGGTCAAATGACACAGGCGCGTAGCCAAATCCACACACTGCAGATGAAGAACTGAGGTCAAATATCACCTGAACAGCACACTGAAAGAAGTTGCTGGGAGGCTGTGAAAGACAACAGATCAAGCTAGGGGGTTAGGACCTTGAGTAGAGTCTGCAGTGTCACACAGGAAGCAGTCTGAAGAGTGCAAGAGTCCTATGTGGCTGATCGAGGAAGCCAAAGCCTTTTCAGGCCATCACCATATTTTTATAACAGAGAAAATGTTAAAATCCAGCAGTCCTTGGTGAACACCTCTAATCACTGACATGCTTGGGGCATTGAATGCGTCTCCAGGAAGCCTGTTTCAGAGTCTGGCCACCCTCCCAGTAAAGAAATGCTTGCTGATGTTAAGTCTGAACCTCCCCTGATGCACATATGAACTCTCCAGCCAGTCCTCTCCCAGTTTGTATTTGTGCTCATTCTAACTTCAGCTGGCATTTGGACTTGTTGATGATTGCTTAATGCTAATATTTATTCATTATTAAATACCAGTATTTCTTAGCAATTAAATATTTTAGTGCTTAAAAATCTAAATTGGTCTAATGAGTGTGTGTGTATATAAATGTAGAGAAATAATACATTAATATATTTCATATTCTATATGTGCATTTTTCAATTAAAAGCTTTTTGCCCAATTATACACTGTATCCAATTAGCTTTTATTTCAAGATAAGGAAATCAGACATAAAATGAGAAATAATTAACCTTAGTCTGAACAAAGAAAAAAAAGCAGATTAGGGAAATGGCCCTGTGGGGAGTTGTGATAATTCCTCTGACAGTTACTATAGAATCGTAGAATCAACTAGCTTGGAAAAGACCTTTAAGATCATCAAGGTCAACTATTACCCCAGGACTGCCAAAACTATATGATTATGGGTTTCATCTACAAGGTTTTTGAGCATTTCTAGGGACAGTGACTCTACTATCGCACTGGGCAGTCTGTTCCAATGCCTGACTACCCTTTCAGTGAAGAAATTTTTCCTAATACCCAATCTGACACAACTTGAGGCCACTTCCTCTTGTCCTGTCACTCATTACCTGGGAGAAGAGACTGACCCCTACCTCACAAACTCCTTTCAGGCAGTTATAGGGAGCAACAAGTTTCCCTCTGAGCCTTCTCTTCTCCAGGCTAAACAACCCAAGGTCCCTCAGTCATTCCTCATAAGACTTGTGCTCCAGGCCCAGCACCAGCTTCATTGCCCTTTTCTGGATCCGGTCTAGCACATTGAGTGTTTCCTGTAATAAGGAGCCCAGAGCCAAGTAAGTGTTAGTTTAGCTATTTTTGTATCATGTCTAAAATCTTCAAAACACATTACACATCGCAGTGTTGTCTCTTCTTTCAGCTGCTCTCACAACATTTAAGGGTCTAATTCAGTGTGGAAGAGTTGTTTCTACATCCCAGAATCCAGAGATGGGTGGTTGGTTGATGTTATTTCAAGCCCTCTTGCTTGCAAAACCATATAGAAATTTATAAATGAAAACTATGAAATCAGTTTATAATAGCAAATAGTTTAGCAGATAAATCCCCTCTCAAAACTTTATTATTTTATGTTTAACTTTTTAAAGTCTATTCTGTTTAGATATCTGTAATACATTAGCTTATTGATAAGATGAACAGATCTTGTTGTAGGCTAATGACTGCATTGGGACTTATCATGTGCATGTTTTTCTCCAAGGTTTTGAATATACAGTAAAAGGTAATAAAGTTGAATTTCTTATTTTCATTTCCTCACATTTTTATAGTATCTATTCCTCTCGTTTAAAAAATATTATGTTGGTTTTTTCTCACAAACTGAATTGATGTCCCATTGCAACAAAAGTTCAAGTATTCAGTAAGCAATTTACCCTTTTCTCCTCTACAGTCTGACAAGGTCATGACTGAAGCACCCAAGGCAATGCTAGTTAGACTCAGAATTGTGTAATAGAGATGATTATTCTTTACCTTGCTGTGCTGCTATTGACTTCAGTGACTGTAGAACGGGAACACTTTACAGAGAAACATCAGTCTTGTACATTTCCCGTCTTGAGATGCTATTCAAATATTAATGAACACTAGCTCTATTGTATTGCTGGTAAAAATAATTGTTGTCACACAGGCAAAACTGGGTAAGTGCTCTCTTTGTTATCTCAATGGATACAGCTCAATTATTTTAGTTGTGATCTTCCCACAGTGATATGCTGGAATATGTCAATACTGATGTGGAAGAAGGAGTCCTTGGTCTAATGTTCTGCTAAAGTGCCTATGGCTGTGAAAGTGCCTGTGGCTTATATCAGTAAAGTACTAATTTAACGCCGTAAAATACCCTTTATAATCAATAGACATACTAGTTGAAAACTGCTTTGGCAACGTCCCTTTTTTGAGAGTGTTAACAAATATGCCCACATATGTTTGCTTTTGAGAGGTGAAATGGTCTTTGACATCACACAGAAAGGAAGAAACTGATTATAGAGTGGCAACATTATCGTAACAGTGCAAACAGGTTTATGGCCAAATCTGCAGAAAATAATTCACCTTTGGACAAAGAATAATGATGGAAAATTTCAGTCAATAAAGAAGCATTTTTGACATATTGAAAATTATTCCAAAAAAGACAAAAGAATGTAAAAATATATGAAGATTTGATGGTAATAGTTTCTGTCATGTTTTTGAATGCTTTGTGTAATTTCAAGCTAAAGGACTCAATGCGTTCAACTAAATCCTTTTCCTCAGACATCCTTTCCTCTCTCTGTTGTTTCCTTTCTGCTAGGAAGAATATGTCTGCCACTGAACCATGTATACAATTAAGCACTTAATGATAATCTGGCTTTTAGAGTCATTTTATCAGAACCTGTACCTAGACTAAGTTGTTCTTAGTAACAAATTGACACTGTGCATTTCATCATACCATTTTCTAAAAGATATGAAAAAATGTGACATCCACTTTCATAAGTCTGATCTGTTTTTCTTTCTTGTTTTGTTTAACAGATACGTTAGGTCAAGAACGAAGCATGATATTGACATGAGAATAGGCATACATTCGGGATCAGTTCTGTGTGGAGTGCTGGGCCTGCGGAAGTGGCAGTTTGATGTCTGGTCATGGGACGTGGATATCGCAAACAAACTCGAGTCAGGTGGAATTCCTGGGTAAGATAACATGCATTTCCAACAGTCAGAAAACACTGCCTACACAGTATTGTGTTGACAAAACCTTGCCAACAGATAAGCTGTCTTATCTCATCAACTATAACTCAGAGCCCAAATTTCTTAGCTAGATGTTAGATTCTTGAGTTTTTCTGGGCTTTATTCTTTCATCCTGTGCATCAAAATGCTGTTGTGAGACACTAGGCTGTAATTTCAATTATTTCATAAGTACCAAGAGTGGGAAGAATGTGTTCATAGATTGTTACACTAATAACAACATGTTATAGACATCTCTGGCTCTCTAGGAAGTCTTTAATAATTTGATGCTTTGGTAGATGTTTTGAGACATTTATATCAACCTGTCTGTATCTGAAAATAAGTGGTTTTCCCTTGAGCTGCCTAGTCTTTCTTTGTCTGAGGTGGCTGATTCACCAGGAAGATAGAAAGCTATTTCTGACTGACATGGCCAAGATCTCACAGTAATCTGTGAATCTTAAATATGAAGCAACAGTAGTGGTTGCAGGAATCCTCTGTTCACTTCCAGTTCCCCCATCCATTGACTAAAGATGCAGCAAAATTAGTTTTTGGCTGTGGAACATAAGAGCAATAGCAGTGAACATCATTATGCAGAAAAAATCTAAATGATACTGTCATCTTGAGTATGCAAGGTTTGAAGTCATCAAATGAGTTATGTGCTGCACATCATACAGAAACACCAGGATCTGTCATAGCTGTCATTTCCAGAAATTAGAAAGATATTTGTTTTATATTATATTTGGAAACACATTACCCTTCCAGTGTTCCCTATAGTAGATCTTTATATCAACATATATTCTTAGAATCAGCAGAAAAGTAACTATTTCATGCTCTGAAAACATCTATACTCTCTATAAGTCACCAGTGTATAAAATTGCAGAAAGAAAATTCTTTTGCTGATGCTTTATCCTGTATCTTAGCCCCAGATGAATAGAAAAGGTTACATGCTGCTTTGTTAACATTATGGCTATTAATGCATGCAAGTAGTATGCTATTAATGAATAACCCAGGGAATATATCACCTTGCTGTTGATAAAATATCTGGCTAGGCTGCAGTTTATTGGAGCAGAATTATTTCCACTCCTGTATATCACTTTGCCAACAGAACAAAACCTGTATGTGACAGCAATTCACTCAGTCCTTCAAAACAATGATTTACATCAGGCTTTGCTAGTGTGCAGTGGAGACTTAATATAGCAGTTGACTTCAGCTTCTCCTTGCTTCTCCTCTCTGCCAACATTCAACCCCCTCTGCTTGCCACAATACTGAGATCATTCCTGTTTCGAGAACTACATTACTTTCCTGTGTCATCAGATAAACTGCTCTGGGGTTATAAATTGTCGTTTTCCCACAGCATGAAATACGGCCCTTTCCTGAATGTATAGCAGAGGGAGGCAATTTGTCTACCCAGGATGGGAAGATCCTGCCACTCGGGATCCACAGGCTGGAGGCAGGAAAGAAGAGGCTCATTTTTCCCCTTGATAGTTGCATATTGCCCTGGGGCGTCTTAAGCATGAGTTATGCAGGGACAGATTTCCCTGAATGAATGACAATAAGAAGGCAGCTCAGCTATTACAGAAGGAGGCACTGGGGAGCCCAGAGGAAAAGTAATCATTTCTGATTCTCTGAAAGGAAAAAAGTGTCATCAGCACCTGAGAGGAAAACTATGTAAGATCCTACAATGTTATTTCAGAGGCACTCTTCTGCCAGGGACCCATCTTCTAATAGTCTTCATGTGGTATATCTAGGTATTAATTAACCTGTGATATTGAATTGGCATAAAATGTAGCTAGTTTTCAATTTTTCACTATGTATCTGTCCTGGGTTCAGTAGTAGCAGTCATTTTTCTCCTTCTTAGTAGATGGAGCAGTGCTGTGTTTTTGACTTTCAGCCTGGGAACAGCCCTGATAGCACCGATATTTTCAGTTGCTGCTGAGTAATATTTAGTCTGACCAAGGACTTTCTGAGTCTCATGCTCTGCCAGGGAGGAGGGGAAGCCAGGAGAAAGCAGGCTGACCCAAACTGGCCAAAGAGTATTCCATACCACAGCAAATCCTTCCCAGGATGTTAAAAACTAGAGGCAGCAACCTGGAAGGGTTAGATCACTGCTGGGTTGGGTTGGGTATTGGTGGGTGGGTGGTGAGTGGTTGTATTCTCTTCCCTTGTTATTTCCCTTACCACTATTATTATTGGTGGTAGCAGTAGTGGTTTGTGTTATACTTTAGTTACTGGTCTGTTCCTATCTCAATCTGTGGGAGATACAGTCCTTCAGTTCTCCTCCCCGTCTCTCCAGGAAGGAGGAAGTAGGGGGAGTGAGAGAGCAACTGCCAGAGTTACGGCTTTGCTTAAACCACTACAGAATCAATGACAAGGTATCATTTAAAGCTTTGGACCATTTTCAACAGTAGGGCAGGTTATACTTTTATTTCAATCTCAGTTTCACAATTTACTGTATTCACAAAAATTAGAAAGACATCTCTCCATTATACGCTTTAAGTTTCCTTAAGCAAGCTGTACAAAAGGTGAAACTAGAAAATATTTTTAATCTACCAAATGTTTATTAATATTTGATCTATTTAAGAACATTACATCAATAGCCAGATCCACATTCTAATTAAAGCTGTATTATTACAAAATCCATATTTCAAGACTTTATAATGCAATCTTCCAGAATTATATTAGTTGAAACTCAGCACACAGATAGTCACCCTGGTATCTAAGGTGTTACTTTCTTTTTCTTTCTTCTCTTTGCTTTTTTTTTTTTTTTTTTTTTTTTTGTTTAATTAATAATTGATTTAAATTAATTTCCCCTATTTGGGTTTCTAAGAGCTATGACATACATTATCTTTCTGAAAGGTGATACACTCTGTTTTTAAAGTCCAGGACAAAAGTTGCTTATATTTGAGAAACATTTTTGCTATTTTTTGTTACCAGTTTTAGTGACATTTGACTACAAAAGAGAACTAACTTCTGTGGACATTATATCATGACTTCAAACAGAAAAAGCTGTATAAAACCTGAACTGATTTCAGAAGGAAGCTGAGACCATGTTACAAAATGGCTTTGATGCAAGTTTTTGAGCTTTTAATTAAATACTTAGATTTAATCCTCCACATTGGCCTAGTTTGTGTGAAATTCTGATACTCCTGCGCATTTCACATTGCTTAAAGACAGCCAGCACATTATTTTCTGGCAATACGTGCACATCATATGTGCACTTATGGCCTTTTACTCAGTCACTGTTTTATGCAATTTAACTCTCAGTGGCATCTGTCAAATTCCAGAAGAAAATTCCCAAGGAGCATGCTAGGACCACTTCCTTAAGTGGAGATAATCTGATTTGTGATGCTGGAGAAAAATGCCACAATGTGTCATCAAGAAATGACCAAGAATTTCAGCTGACACTGAGTTTTAGGAATCTGTCTGCAGGTCTGACTTGCAGGAAGTGCCATGCATCCAAAGTCTGGGAAAAAAGAACCAATTTTAATGGAGTCACTGCTTCTATTTGTCTGAGTTAGATAAGTGCCTAATGAAGATTTGCTTTTACTGCATTTATGATACTTCATTATAAAATAAAGAATGGTTAACCATGTGGATGCTTTTTAGAGGTGTTTGCAATTTACTCAATATGTAAGAATTTGAATATTTCCTAAAAATAGGAATAAGGAAGACCCTTCAGGGTTGGTTGGTTGACATTCAATTGCATGTTTATTTCAAAATTTGGGTTTTTTTTAAGTCATTATCCCTTTAATTCAACTTTAGTTTTGCAAAAGCTTTTTGAACTCATTGCTTAGTCTTGCCAGAAATTATCACCTTACTTACCTTTGTATAATTTCCTTATTTCTCTAATTTACCTCAGATGCAATCAGATCATTAATTTCAACCGTCTAAGCTACTTCTGGTAACTGAAGGAAATTAAAGAACTTCACATAAACTGCTCTAATGCATACCATATATTTTCCTCTCACTCTAAGTGGTAATTTTAATTCATTATGAAAAGTATTTTGCTCAGGAAGGTCTGCCATTAAACTACTACTCTAAGCAAAGGTATCAAGTGTGATTTTCTTGTCATAGGAATTTGTGCATTCATGAGGTCCTACTGATGTGAAAAAGTCTTGAGAGTATTTGCCCCCAAATGAAGCCCGTTTATTGATTACACTATTTAATTTTCCTTATAAAAATCATCATATACAACAGAAAACCTTCTATTTTTTCATCATATTAAAAATTATAGAGTTCAATAGTTCCTTTTTACCTATGTGTATTAGTGCACAGTGAGTATTTGATACTACTTGTTTATATCACTCACACAGGAGAATTCACATCTCCAAAGCTACTCTGGACTGCCTGAATGGAGATTATAAAGTTGAAGAAGGGCATGGCAAAGAGCGTAATGAATTCTTGAGGAAACATAACATTGAGACTTATTTAATTAAACAACCTGAGGAGAGTCTGTTGACTTTGCCTGAAGATATTGTGAAAGAAGCTGTCAGCTCCTCTGACAGAAGAAACAGTGGAGCAACATTTACCGAAGGATCCTGGAGCCCTGAACTTCCATTTGATAACATAGTGGGAAAACAGAATGTAAGTCAAACATCTTTTAATGTAATCAGATATGAATGCATGCTTGAGTGCATTTCAATAATGGAAGCCTCAGAGGAGACATATTCATCTTTAACTTTTATTTTAACATATACTGTAACAGCACAGGATTAAACAAATTGTTTCAGGACAGGAATAAATCATATATTCAAACTGGGCAAATGCCAGTGGACCAGAGGTTTTTGCATTTTAATACTACATACATGGCTTAATTTTAGTTGAACCAGTTCATAAAGAAGTAAATTAAAAGTAAAGCAAAGCTAATACTACTATACTAGCTGGCACGTTCTAGTCAGAGTGTGTATCTCATTGCATAGCTTCACTGCATCGCCTTGAGTGAACAGGCATTGTGCCAGAGGAAAAAAACATAGTGCAGGTTATTCATAGATAAGAAAAAGAAAAAGGTCTACCTTTAAAAAACAGCTTGTGAAAACAGCTCTATTCTTCACCTTTTTTAAAATAAAAATTATTAATAACTTAGATTCTTAAACAAAGTTCACAAGTGAGTTACATTCTAAGGTAAAGTGTAGCTCAATGGAAATATGACAATAACAGTTGCTCCTGATCAGATCTTTTCCAAAAGTACTGCATGGTCAATTGCTAGCACCCCGGCAGCCAGCAATTCTTGGACAGTCATAAAAATAGCTTGGTGAAATCTGCTTGCTTAGAGAATTGCAAACAGAAAATTTAAAATGCCCCCAGATGTCTGTTAATATTGTCAGACAATAACTGCATTTGAAAGGTCGATGAGTCTTTATGAAGCAAAGCCAATGGGAGTTTTCTTCCATTTTTCTGAGGGGTCTGTAATGACATGATATATCCTTTCTTCTGCTGCACATACTTAGTCTTATTTGTACGCACTGTCTCTTGAACTTCAAACGTTGTTGTGTGGAGGTCTTGCTTTGTCAACTGTCTTCTGCTTCTCACGAATCTGCTCAGAAGTTTAAAGCCTTCAAAATCAATCAAACCATGGTGGTATCTTCGTCTCTTCAAACAGAAATGGAGCATGACATAGCTTGCTGTTATATAAAACACATGTTTAGATATGTTCTGTGCGTCTGTGTATCTGCATGTACACCCCCTCTCTGTATTTTTCAACCCGTTTCTATATTCTTATTCCTTTAGGAATAGAGGAACGAGTGCATGTTGTTGTGAATATCTTCTAATCTCAGTTTCTTCCTTTTTCCCTTTAAAACATTCCAATTTCTGTAATCCAAAAAACCTGTACTGAGAAGGCTATCATTTCACTGATTGCTTCCTCTGCTAAACCTGACCTTGATACTAACAAAAACAAGCAATGAGTTAAAGGACTAGTGTTTTTATTTGATTATTGAAAAACTCCCACCCAATTAATTAGTAAAAAGCCCATGAAAATCATTGAAATCAGCACAACTAAACAGTTGTTGTAAAGCAGAGTTTTGTCTTATGGCAATAAACATTTTTAAAATAGTTTCTCACTGTTTTTTTAAGAACTTGTTTTTCTGCTGGAAATAACTATATTTTGTATTACCTAGACTTACAATAACCTTTTTGGTGGAGACAATATTTTAAAAATCTATTATTCTATGTGTGACCTCATAGCATTAGACCTCAAAGAAGCCTTCCAGAACCTGAAGGGGGGCTATATGAATGCTGAAGAGGGATTATTCATTAGAGTCTGTAGTGATAAGGAGTAATGGGTTAAAGCTTAAGCCGGAGAAGTTTAGATTGGATGTAAGGAAGAAGATCTTTTCTGTGAGGGTGGTGAGGCACTGGAATGGGTTGCCCAGGGAAGCTGGGAATGTTCCATCACTGGCAATGTTCAAGGCCAGGTTGGACAGAGCCTTGGGTGACATGGTTAAGCAGGAGGTGTCTCTGCCCATGGCAGGGGAGTTGGAACTAGATGATCTTAAGGTCCTTTCCAACCCTAACTATTCTATGAT
>JASSUY010015464.1:0-16267 GCA_032466535.1 Forpus xanthops | reverse complement strand
CTAAAGAGGAAATTATGAATTTGGAACTTGTAGTTTTGAATTAGCAAATTTAATTTTTTTTTTTTTTTTCATCAGGAGCTCATTAATTTCCAAGTTCTTAACCCTTACCTGATATGCAGCATTCCATTTTACACATCAGACTTGGGGAAAAAACTTGATTGCCTGGAATACAAAGAAATTCCATTCAATTTATGACATATATCCAAATTCCTAAGTTCTGGAGGAAGGTGTGCTGAACTTGAATAGATTTCTAAAAAAAAAAAAAAAATACTGACTTTTTTTTTTTTTTTTAATACTTAACTAATATTAAAACACCAGGAGTGACTATTTTTAATGCATCAGTGGCATCACTTTCCAAGCCTGATATTGTAAAACAATAGCAATATGGGCAGGAGCTGAGGCAAGGCATAAGAATATAAAATGAAGTCTGATTCGGAGAGGACAGCAGCTATGGGAAGAGCAGGTGCTAGAAGCAGACTGCGAATGAAAGTAATGTCTGAGGGAAGTTACAAGAACCTCTGTAATCAACATTGTGACTCCTTTTATAAGTGAATATTTTTCCCAAGTCTAAATGTTTTAATTTTTTTGTCATTTGCTGTTATACATGCGTTTTGAAATTAAATATCAAACCACATTTTTCCATTTTGCTTCAGTGTCAGCTCCACGTGGAAGATGCCACCATTCTTCTGCTACTCCTTACTCCATTTGCTCAAAGGGTAGAGAACAGTCATTTGAAATTAAGATTCCGATATTGTGGTGTCCTGTGTGGTGGGTCAGACAGCTCTGACAGAAATTGATTAAAACACCTTAAAGTTTTGCATGTGATGCTACATTATAATAATGTTAGCATTAAAAGACCAGGCACCTTTAACTTGGTTCCCTCTTTTCTCACTGTTGAAAGTCTGGCTGTGCATTCACATGCTGCTTTTCTGCAAGTTTGTGGTTTGTCTGGCACACAGGAGAATGTGCTCTGAGAATGCATTTGCACTGCTTAGGGAAGGACTTTGTTATCCTTTGTGCAATTGTGTGTTCCCAGGTTGAGAGAACTGCAGTGATTAAGGCAAGAGAGACATTCTTTGATAAAGCCAGACATCCAGACACACTTTCCTTGCCCTTTTGTCATGTATCATCCTGTGTGTTGATAGTACAAGGCATTTTTGTGGATGACCACATGTGTTCCTGATATTTTGAGGTTTTAAGTTAGGTATTGACTTACTTTGCAGAAGGGTTGTGTATTCACTTCAGCTGAATCTGTGGACAGCCTCAAACTGAAAATTCTAAGTGTTGCTGTGGTATTTGTTCAACTGCCCTATATAACAGTTAAGAGCAATAATACCAGTTTCTTTGAGCTGAGTGCTTCAAAGGTAAAATTCATATACATTTTCATGACTGAAAGTGAGTGCTTTGAAAATAGGTGCCCATATCAGGAATGGGAGCAGTCAAAATGTGCTGAACAAGAAGTAGTATATGGACAGTATTGTATTGACTCCAGGAAACAGATAAATAAAATGTGAATGCTAGGAGAGAAAAAAAAAAGCTTTAATAACTGCTCTTGAAGGAAGCATATCCATTTGGTTAACTTATGGAGTACTGGGTTGATGAAGTCAGTGCAATCTGTTACTTAACTGTAAAAAAAACCCCAACTGTTGGCATAGTTCTAACTTTAAAATACTTGATTTAACACTTTTGCTGCTCTTGAATAGGGATTTTATGGGTAATACTTTGGTTTGGTTTTGGTTGATTTTTTTAAACTTACCTTTACTTCTTTCCCCCTTTAGGTTCCTCCTTGTCTGTTGACAGTTCATGTCCTAATCTTAGCTTTCTGACAACACCTGGGCAAGGTAACACCTTTGCTGGCCAAATGAAGAAACAACTTTCTTTTTGTTTTGTTTTTACCTAGGCTTTTTTATTTACATTCATACAAGTGATATATACCTGTTTCTACCCTAGGTTTACAAGCTCATAATATGTCAACTCCCATGTATCCTTCTGGGAATTCCATGTCTCACCCTGGTGCTGGAATGATGGGCCCTGAGATAGTATTTTCTGGAAGGCACAATGGCATCTGCATATACTTTGCACGGATTATAGGGTGAGGTGCTTGCATAAAAAGAGATTCTGTCACTCAATTTATTCCATAGTTTTTCTTTCCCTTAATGCTTGTAGGTGGTGAACCCTATCTCAATTGCATTTAAATTTGGAATCAGTAAAGTGCATTTTGATATTGTATTTGACGTACTTATTGATATAATACTTTCTCTCCTTTACTGTCTTAACTAATGCATTCAGTGAATGGCTGTGACAGGAAATTTGCTTAGATGTTGATCCAGCAATTGAGTGTATATGCACAAATCAGTGCAATGAAGCAAGACAAAAGAGGATTCCGTTACTTGGATGTTAGTCCTGCGTTGCTAAATACCCTAAGCAAGAACAGAGCTCTTCATGTGTTGGTCATCTTTTTGCGTGCTGGTTGGGTTGTTATGACACTTGCTCACCTACAGCATTATGTCCAGAGAATAATACCAGCCTATATTTAAAGTATGACTAAGGTTTTGAAATTTTAAACTGTCAATTATCTATATCTGTACAATCCCAGAATGTATAATGATTGCTTTTTTGATTTAGTTCTCATTCAAATTAAATCCTTGTTTTAGACCTTGGAGTAAAAAGACATTACTATCTCTTTCTTAAGAAGTCACACATTACTTAATTGGCATTTAACACATCGTTAACACAATTCTGTTTTTTGTGTTGCAGAAATATTTGGGATGGCAGTATAGTTGTGGAGAGAGTTTTCAAAAGTGGCAATCGAGAAGTTGTTGCAGTATGTAAAAGATAATTCTGTATTTTTAAAAGTTCCTTACAGTATATGCCTGAAGCTGTGTTATACTTATGTTCCAAATTATAGATTGATGAGAAAAAAAAACATTGTCAGCTCAATGTTTCCTTAAGTTCTGTGCTCTCAATTGAGGAATAATTTTAGGTTTTAAATATTTTTAAGCTACTATTTTAAATTTTACTTTTTTAGGAAACATGTCTGTAATTTGATCTTTGTTGTTAATTAGCAACAGCTAGTCTTCTTCATGTTCAGTGACCGCACTTCATTTCTGCTTACCCTCTCCAGACAAAGCCTGAAAATTAAATGGATTAGGGAAGCATTGCAGTTATATGGAAGTATAAAAAAAATGTCCAGCATCTTCCTAACGTAACTTCTTAGAGTTTCATTTTTTGTCCATGTCAAAATAACATTATCTTTTCTGGCTGAGTAATTTCAGCAGTGCAGATTAACTACTACATGAGCTTTCCTCCTCCAGTTATATAAAGTAACTGGGAGACTCTGGAAGATGTTGACAGTCATACACTGCAATGCTCAGTCATTGTTTCAGTTCAGAGCTGGATATAGTAAAACACAGCTTATTTAGGTATCAGAAGGGCAAAGAAAGTGGCATCTTGAATTCTATGTTGTGTGCAGTGGACTATTGCCTCTTCACCTGTGTCCCCTCACCTTAGTGACTGTGGAATAACAATGTTGCACTCTAGTGGTAGCGTTTCTATTATTCTAGTTATTTATTGTAACCTCTCTGTGTTTGTATTTTTAGTGGCCTTAGCTTAAAATTGTAAATGTTTGGAAACTACATTTTCTGTAAAGTCTGTTTTCTTTTGCAGGTAGAAAGCAGTGTTCCATCCCATGTGCTCGAATGTGTACTACGAGAACTAAAAGGTTTACAAGGATTTCTGGATAGAAATTCTCAGTTTACCACAGTAGGAGCCCTTGGAAACCCGAGGTATTATTAATTGTGTTATATTTAGCAGCGGTATTTAATATTCAGCTCTTGAAAAAATATACTGTGTGTCTGTGTTGAATTAAAGGTGTATGTATGGTCTCCAGCTTCAAGTATTCAGATGCTAAAAATGAGTTGTTAGACTTTGCCTTTAAAAGATTCAGTATTTCTAATCATATTAACATCTTTGTATTTGAATTGCAGTTTTGGTACACCAGCTGATTTACAGCAGAGGATCCTGTGTTTTATGAGGCCTGATGGTGGAAGTTCTCAGCAAGTCCAGCAAGAGCTCCAGAGAAAATACCATGGTATGCAATTACTCGTGAACAGGAAGTATGAGGGAATGGTGGACTTGGATCTTGCTTTTCTCACCCTTCTTGTTAAAACATCTGAGTAAAAATACCTTTTTTCAATACAAATCTAACAATCAATCAAATGCTCACTTTCAATAGTGGGAATTTTTTTTGGTTTTTTTTTTGGTGGGCACGGGGGGTGGGTTAAGTCATCAGTCATTATGTAGAATTTGGTAGATGTTTAATTTTTTTTTTTATGCAGTCCAATGTCCATAAACCCTTTTGGATTGCTAAATGACATAACTATTGCTGCCTCATTTCTGAACTGCAAGCACTCAAAAGTAAATACATGAATTGTTGCAATTCTATTTCACACAGGTAACAAGTGTGCCCCTATTGTTCTGTCAGTGAATAGAAAACATCTTGCTACACTTAAGTGGTAACAGATACTATATGTCTTGAGGAAATTTTAATGTGGCTCTTTTCTCCAGAGAGATCTAAACAGCATTAATCAAGAACAGCAGTGAAAAAAGAAAAGAAAAGGAAATTTAAGGATATTGTTATTGTAAAAGGTTGAAAATTTACATGCTACTTTAAAATGTATAAAATGGTTACTTATTGACAATCTCGTTGTTTTTTCCAGCTGAGGCACAGCTAGCTGAGAAGACCTCACTTCAAGGCATCCAGCAGCTTGTTCGCAAAACCTGCCAGGCACTGGCTTTATGGAAGCTGCTGTGTGAGCACCAATTCAGTGTTGTTGTAGGTGAGCTTCAGAAGGTATGTGCTGAATCATATGATTTTCTTTGTATATAACATCTTTCTTCTGATACGTAATATTCCCAAAGAAGCATTACTTTAATTCATTGAGAAATATATAACTAATTTTAAACTACATACAGATTTTTATTTGGGTTATGTTTATTTTTAAGAGACTGACTTGAATTATTGACCTCGTCACCCAATTCTGAAGTGTCATAATAGATTTTATTTTACTTTTCTTGACAGTTAATAATGAGTATGGTTTTATAATCACGGTATTGTCACCTTAAGTACAACATGCAAATTGTGCTGAAGCTTATAGACCAGTGTTGTCCAGCTGAGAGAAATTCACTCTTTCCCTTACTGTTGGTTGAAGGTTTAAGAGTGGAGAGCAATAGGACTGTAAAGTCTGAAACCCTTGAACTTTTGTATAAGTAAGGGTCTAGAATGTACTGCAGAACAGCTGAGGCTGGAAGGGACCTCTGGAGATTATCTTTCCCCCTCTGCTCAAAGCAAGGTCAACTAGAGCAGATGCCATGGTTTAAGCCAATCTGGTAGCACAGTTCCATGCAGTCTTTTCTTCTATCAATAGCAGTTTCAGAGTTTTTGTAATATTTTTGTAATCGTATTTTCTTGATTCTAGTGGACATCCATAGACACTACACAGCCACTACTGGCAATTCTATGTAAGCAAATATGCCTAATAAGAAAAAAAAAAATCAATGTAATTTAATATAAAAAACATAAAGAGCACAGACTTTAAACTCTTAAAATTCCTCCTTTTTACGTATCTGTATTTTCACCTATGACAGTACTCAAATTATTAAAATCTGTGATACACTCATTTTATAGGGTGTGCATTCTGGCAGTGCCCTGTGAAGTCAGGAGTACTGCTGATTTCATTCATACAGATAACTTCAAAGTGATACATAGGGAAGATGTGTCTGCTGAGAGAAGTTCTTGCCATCCTTTGGCATCCCAGAGTCTAGTGCCTGCAGTGATGGGGCTTACTTTTTTCTTTCCATTTTGGTATTTAATGGGTATTTTAAATAATTTATTTAAATTTTGTGCTATACACATTAGAGTTTCTATTTACTGGAAAGCAATTTTGCTGCCACATGGTGACATTTCTAAGCAGAATAAAGTAAAAGCTTTGGTAAACTAATGAAATTCTGTCTATCTTCAGGAACTTCAAGAGCATCTGAAGATTACTGCTTTTAAAGACTTGGTAATTAGAGACAGAGAGTTGACTGGAGCGCTGATTGCTTCTCTTGTAAACTGTTACATCAGAGATAATGCTGCTGTGGATGGCATCATTGCCCATTTGCAAGATATCTGTCCTCTTCTTTATAGCACTGATGATGCTGTGTGTTCCAAGGTAAGCATGCTTCCAGATATGACAGCACTAAACCACTCCTTTAGAGCCTGTTCAAATGAGATGATTTGGGGAGCTAGTAAACAGTTATGCTCAAGTAGTTTCAGGAGCATAAGAACTAAGGAAGGCAGTTTGTGTGCATGTTTGTGTCTTGTAGTTGATTAATGCTGAAAATTATGTGAATTCCGGTTTTAAGCATTTGCAGTTATTTGTAGTGTTCATAGGGTTTTTATCTCAAGTGTTAAGTCTAATAAAACTGTCATCCTGATGTTGATGTGTTCATACTCCTGGCTTTCCTCAGCATAGTCTCTTGTTTTCTGTCTGTTTCCTGATCTCATGGAATTTCACAGAATCACAGAACTGTTCAGGTTGGAAGGAACTTTAAAGATCACCTTATTCTAAGTCCCCTGTAATGAGCAGTGTCACCTTCCACTCGACCAGTTTGCTCAAAGCCCTGTCCAGGCAGACCTTGAATACTTCCAGGGACAAAAGTTTCAGCCGTAACTTCCCTGGGCAACTTGCGCCAATGTCTCATCACCCTCACAGTAAAGAACTTCTTAATATCTAATCTAAATCTCCACTCTTTCACCTTATTGAAGCCATTCCCCCTTGTCCTGTCCCTATATGACCTTGTAAAAAGTCCTTTTCTAGCTTTCTTATAGGCCATTTCAGGTACTGGAAGGCTTCTCTAAGGTCTCCTCTGAGCCGCCTTCTCTTCAGGCTGAACAACCTCAACTCTCTCAGCCTGTCTTTATAGGAGAGGTATTCCAGCCCTTTGAGCACCTTTGTGGCCTCCTCTGGACTCAGTCCAGTAGGTCCACATTCCTCTTGTGTTGTTGCTCCCAGAGCTTAAATCAGTGCTGCAGGTAGGTCTCGCCAGAGCAGAGGGGCAGGATCATCTCCTTCGACCTGTTGGTCATACTCCTTTTGATGCAGTTTTGAACATGGATGACTTGCGAGCGCACACTGCCAGCTCATGTTGAGCTTTTCAATTTTATCAAAATATAACTGTGTTTAAGAACTGCAGTCTTAGAAGCTTTTCAAATAAATTTGAAAAAGTAACTGGTGAGAGGCGAATGTGGAACCACTTGGTTAAGTCTTCTTTCTACTGCTGTTCTTCATTTTTTCTGCTGGAAATTTAGTTATGAGAGAGTGTTTTTGAGAGGATGTAGTTTCTATTGTTTCAACTTTGAAGTTTGATATGGTAACAACTTGGTAACAGTATCTATGTTTTGTTCATATGAATAATTTTCATTTTCCCATTACTTGACTTTAGGCAAATGAACTGCTTCAGCGTTCTCGACAGGCTCAAAGCAGGATGGAGAAAGAGAAGATGCTAAGAGAGTCACTAAAAGAGTACCAGAAAATCAGCAATCAAGTAGATCTTGCTAATGTTTGTGCACAGTACAGGCAAGGTAAGTGGAAATCACTGGTCATGTTCTGGCAAATACTATCTGTAGTATCCTTTTGGGCCATCTTATTTTTTGTTTGATTTCTTTACTAACTTTCAACTAATTTTATAGCGGGTTTACCATAAACAGTTTTTAGTAACACCTGCAATTAGTATTTGTTAATTGTGTTTAAAGCCTTCCTAGGTATCACCAACCAACCAGAAAAAAACTTCTGTATAAAAAATATTCTCTTCCACTTTCTCCACATTGCACTGTTCCTTTTTTTTTTTTTTTTTTTTTTATATATGTGCTGAAAATATTTTTCAGAAAATTGTTTGGCTGTATGTAAGCAGGGCATAAATGACTATTTTGCAGGTAAAGTTTCATACCAAATATGGTGTTTGAAAGATGGTTCTGAATCCTCTTCTGTGCATTAGAAGCTAGTACATGATATAGATGTGGATATAAGTATTGTGACAGTCAAGATTTTAGCTTCTACAAATATGTAAGTTCAAACTTGCATATAATCCCACAGGTTAGTTACAGGTGTGAGTTTTTACATGATACAGACTCAAGTGAATACGTTTTATTTTTTCTTGCTCGCTAAAATTGGAAGTGTTTGATGTCACCATTTTGTTATAGGTTTCATAGCTAATGGTGATATTGGTTGTTGGTTTTTTTTGTTTTCCCTAGTGCGTTTCTATGAGGGAGTAGTGGAGCTTTCTCTCACAGCTGCTGAGAAGAAAGATCCCCAAGGTCTTGGCCTTCATTTCTATAAAAACGAAGAACCAGAAGAGGATGTTGTCGGACTTCAAGCTTTTCAAGAGAGGCAAGTATTCAGGACACTTTACTGACATTATATGGGGTGCTTTTTTTTTTTTTTCAGCTTCCTGAAAAAATACCTTGGGGAAGGTATGCAGAATAATGACAAACAAACCTTTTATAATGTGAGACACAATACACATAGTTTTGCCCAGCATGCTCTTCTTGATTATTATTAATATGGTACCATTAATCTGGAACAGAGGGTAAATTGATAGATGCAGAAAATGCTGTGATCTGAATATTACAGAAATACTTGTTTGAGACATGATTGAGAACAAACTGGAGTGCAGCAACTAGCTGACAATAATTTGTGACCTTTAGAAATTTCAGAAATTGTGTTTGGAAAGGCATAAAATAATAATATTTCAGAAGAGTATTTTATAGATCATTGCAGTGATAATTGTAAGGCTTTTATTTTGTTTTGCTCTGTTTACAGATTGAACATCTACAAGTGTATCACTGACACCCTTCAAGAGTTAGTGAATCAAAGTAAAGCTGCTCCTCAGTCTCCCAGCGTACCCAAAAAGCCAGGTCCTCCAATGCTGTCATCTGACCCCAATATGCTAAGCAATGAAGAAGCAGGGCACCATGTAAGAAACTCAAAATTATTACTGCCCTCCATAAAAAAACTGTATTTGAAGGGGTGTAGAATTTATTATTATTAAAAAAAAAAAAAAAAAGAGTAGTTTAGCAAAGTAGATAAAAGTCCAGCTTTGCCATGAATTGGCAGCTTTATGTACCAAGTGTTCATAGAAATAATGACATGCAAATAAAGTGAACTTAATTATTCATTTTATTTAATTATTCAGTACATTATTCAGAGCTCGATGTAATTAACCACTTTTGAAATAATGGGTTTGGCGTTTTCTTCCCTTAGTTTGAACAAATGCTAAAGCTGGCTCAGCGTTCCACAGATGAACTCTTCAGTGCTACACTTTACAACTGGTTGATACAAGTTGACTTGGTAGACAAATTATTACAGGTGAGCCCCTCTCTTTACAGATAATTAATTTGTCAGAAGGTTCCACTGAACTGGAAGATTTAATTGTAATAATGCTAATGCTTTAAAAAAAGAGGAGAGAGCAAGAATATGAACACTATCTTTACTTCTGTAGGTTACTTCCCCCTTTTTGGAGCTCTATCTTGTGCGGATGACCAAACTTGACCAAAACAAAGTCCGTTACATGGATTTACTGTGGAGATACTTTGAAAAGAATAGAAATTTTAATAATGCAGCCAGAATCTTGGCTAAGTTGGCTGACCTGCATAGGTATGGATTATGTGAGATCTATTGTATATATTGAGGTAATTGAGAGGAGGAGAAATAAACTAATATTTTGAATATTTGTTTTGCAGCACAGAAATTTCACTTCAGCAGCGTCTTGAATACATTGCACGTGCCATTTTGAGTGCCAAAAGTTCCACTGCTATGTCCTGTGTAGCTGCAGATGGTGAATTCCTACATGAATTAGAAGAGAAAATGGATGTAAGGAAACTATTAATCTAAGCTACACCATGAATGCATTATTTCAGTATGTCTTACTGGCATACAACATTGTTATTGTAAATTCTGTAGAAACTGTTTTCTGTGTTTTCTTCCTGATGTGGCAAAGTTATGCAGTTGATAGGAGACTCTGAGTTATAAGACAGTAATGTTTCTACATTTAAATAAGGTAAAATTAAGCCTGGGTGTATTTGTAAACTTACAGTATTTCAAACCCAGATTAATTTATTTTTCTTTTTAAACAAGGTTGCAAGGATTCAGCTTCAAATACAAGAAACATTACAACAGCAGTATTCCCATCATTCTTCAGTGCAAGAAGCCATCTCCCAGCTTGATGCTGAGCTGATGGATATAACCAGGGTAACAAAAATTTGTTTGATTTAGAAATCAATTTATCACATTTTTTTGGGGAGGAGAATTTTTTGCAGAGGATGATCATATGCAGACTAGGAAAATAATGTATACATTCCTGATCTCAGAATGTCTGCTGTGTTATACTTTGTCATTTTCTGTACTTCAATACTCCTTCAATCTACAGTACTTTAATTTCTTCTACATGTTTATCTTCTTTAATATGTCTCTTGCTGTTATTAGTTTATTGGGAAAATTGTTAGAAAGTTAACAGTATTAAATTTCATATAAGTTTGGGAATTGTATTTAAGAAGGAAAACTAAATGTAGTAAAAAAAAAAAAAAATCTAGTGTTTCACAACAGTTATTGAAGCTACACCTTTGCTAGTCTACCATACAAAATAAAAGCTGATTTCCTTTTCATCCGGCTTGCAATGTAAACCTGGTAAATTTTTTTCAGCTGTATGGAGAATTTGCTGACCCTTTCAAGCTCTCAGAGTGTAAGCTTGCAATTATACATTGTGCGGGTCATTCTGATCCTATCTTGGTCCAAACTCTCTGGCAAGAAATCATTGAGAAAGGTAGGTCTTAATGGGCTAGCAGTAGTACAATCTAGAACTGTAGCAAAATGTTGTAATGAAAGCTTTTAAGATTGACTATGTGCTGTTACTGATATGCTGTCCAAGTGAGATGCATCTTTTTCTGATCTATTCTGTAATGTATTTGGTAAATGTAGTTACCTATTAGTTCTTTAATGTTACTAGCTTTGATCTGTGTGCCTGAGGTCAGAAAAGTAGTATTTTTATACATGTGTTGGAGTATACTGCGTGTATAGATCAAAGATAACAGGTAACATTTAAGAAGTCATTTCATCCCTTGTTCTTAAATGCCATTATGTATGGACTAAAAAATATTTTAAAATTTTGTGCAAAGGTTTCATGAGTAGGAAATTACAATAAAAAAGTTATTTTTTTGTGAAAAGATTAAAGAATCTTTAGGGAGATCAGCATTTTTATAATGTTGACAGGAGTGGAAATGCAAGAGCTTTCTCTATAGAGCAGAACAGTAGTGGGCACAGCTCTACAAGCCTAGCGATTTAATATGGGCATCTGCCCCACCCTTTACCATGAGCTGGTCATTCACTCTTCCCCCCCGCTTCTTTTTTTTTTTTTTTTTTTTCTTATGATTTTGTACTGGAGGTTTCCACTGTGCAAATGTTGATAGTGATTGATGGTTGCTGTTGGGTTTGGTGGTCGGGTTTGAGTGGGTTGGTTTGTTTTTAAGTAGATTTGCTTTGAACATCAAGGAAACAAAAGTCTGTGAACATATATGTACGTACACACCAGAAAAAGTTGTATTTTCACTTCCATGTGCTGATTTTTTTTCACTGAAAATAGCGTAACATTTTGACGTGTTAGTACCTCAATATAGTTGTGTATAAATGTGCAACTTCACATTTCTTTCTACTTTCAGAGTTGAGTGATAGTTTGGCCCTGAGCCCTGATGACAGAATGCAAGCACTTAGTCTGAAGATGGTATTGCTTGGAAAGATATATGCTGGCACACCTCGTTACTTCCCTTTAGGCAAGTTGTTTAGCCTGCATAGTAAATAAACATGAACCTGACATAATTGGGTCTCAGCTTTCTTTTTAGCCTTTTAGATGTTTTAACCAAAGAAATGTCTAGATTTTTAAATCTTAAAGAGTATTGATAATTTTGTGATATGTAATTACATGCCTATGGTATATAATTACTGTAGTAATTTGTTGCTTCAGCTACAGTGAAAAAATTCACCAAGAATTTAAACTGTCAGTAGTGATGGAGTTGATTATGAGGTATGATTACAAAACCATTATAGTTTTTACATGTGCAGTTTTTTATAGAATGTATCTAGGGATTTAACCAGAACTTACAGTTTTTTCACCCTGAATGGGAAGTGAAACTTAGAAGGCAGCAACATATAGTGAGATTTTAGTCTGTTGCCACTTCATGCATCTACTACTATCTGCAGAGATTGAATTTAAAAAAAGAATTCAGGAGGTTTCTGGGTCTTTTTTGAAGTTTCTTTCCGCTTTTAAGATGCTTTTTTATTTTGACAATTTGGCATCGTATGAATGCCTGGAAAAATACATCGTTCAGCACTAAATGTTCTTTTACAGTACTAAAATATCATGAAAGAATAGTTCCTAACGATATATTTTTAGTATTGTAAAAACATTTTGTGGTGAACAATACACTGTGAATGGTTACAGGCACTTCAACATGATAAAAGATGCAGTAGTGTTGTTGGTTGTTCTAGCAAATGAAATGACATTCTTTTCTGCTGAAACGTAAGTTAGTGAATTTGTCTTAACAGCACAGTTCTATGGCAGAATAAGGTGTTTGAGTAGTCCCTGTCCATGCATTTATACTGCCAGCAACAGTGCTAAGACATGTTTTGCATATCTTTTTCTCAGCGGGGAAACTGTCACATGTGTTTCACAGGAGAAAGCTGTGTGGAAGACAGAAAATTAAACTTGGAGTAAACAACTTTTAAATGCTAGATATAAAATGCTTTTAAATAGTTTTCTTTGCTAGACTCCTACGAACAAACTGGAATCTAAACATCTCATTATTTTCGTCCTGCAGATTTTTTAGTGCTGTTTCTAGAGCAGCAGGTCTGCACTTTGAACTGGGATGTAGGTTTTGTAACATACACCATGCAAGAAATTGGAACACCATTGCCAAGGCTGCTTGAAGTATATGACCAGTTGTTTAAAGCACGGGTAAGGAAAGTATCCATAAAATAAAGATTTTTGGTTTCGACTGCTATTAAGGTCTTTCTGTAAGAGGAAACATAATATAACATAAGGTGTGATATATCAAAATACCAGCTTCATAGCTTTTGCTCTTTTTTTTTTTTTCTTTTTTTACTCAGAGGCTTTTAATGCTTTTCTTCTTCTTGTTGATTTTATTCACTTCAATCCTAAAGTATGAAGAAACTTGTTAATTCTCTTATTTTACTTAAAGATCATTTTGGATTAAATAGGATTAGAATTGTCATGTTGCAGAAGAAACAGCCTATCGAGTATGTTAGTTTTATTTGATTCCCATTAATGATTAAAATTTGCTATATTATTGCATCTTGTCTAACCTATTGACACAATAGGTATAAAGAGTAAGAAGTCATATTTTTAGCTTTTGGTTTGTAGAACAAGCTTATAGAATTAACACAAATTCTTTTTACCCAGATATCTTAGAGTGTAAGGAGTTCACATCTTCCTAAAAATGTATTATTTTATGAACTGTAAGGTAATGAAAAACTTAAATTCACATACAGTTTTAGTAGTCAAAATATACTTAAATATAGACTATTACAATAGGAATACCATTTCTCTTACATTTTTTTACAATGTATGAGTAATTACGTCAGCTGTCAATTTTTTCCTTGTCTCATTATTTGCCTCCTTAATATTTTGGAATCTTTTTTAGGACCCTTATTGGAGTAGAATGAAAAAGCCTTTACATCTTTTAGAGTGCATTCACATATTATTATCAGCATATGTACATGATCCAAGCAGAGTTCTTCTGAGGTAAGAAATGCAACTATACCCTAATAACTAGTGACAGAGATAAAATATCCTAAAGCACAGGACTTCAGTAACCCCAAACTTTTCTTCTTTTCTTTTGAGTGAATTAAGTTATTTCATTCCTAGCAGTGGCTACTGAGATATTTCATTCAAAACAAGTTGTTGGAAATTTGTAGTGTCCTATCTATAAACTGCTTCAATGTAGATAATTTTCTCCACTGCATTGAAGATTCATAAGGGAATGAGAGAATTATTTTGTAAATTTTGGCAACATACTTTAGGAGTAATACAGAGAAATTTGAGGGAATAAAAGGAAGTGGAATGAGAAGTTGAATGAGAATTAGGGATTTTGTGGATGAAATAGGGAACTGTTTAATGAAGAAAGCCTGGAAATGCACTGAGTTCTTGTATTGTGGAAAAGATAAGACTAAACATGGTAGATCTTCCCAAGTTGTTTGGAAAAGGTTGCTGGATGAATCACTCTCCAGGACTTAAATTCTGCCTAGTCTGCAACAGGGAAGAATTCAGTTGTAGTAACAAAAAGAGTTTCAACCTGGAAGTATAGCTATGTACGTGAGTAAGTTGCCTGCATATTATGGAACCTCTAGCTTCAGCAACTTCTGTGAACAGACTATATACAAACTTCAGTCAGAACTATCTTATCTCAGAAGCAGTGAGCTGGACTAGAAAAATTCTTGGTAACTCGCCTTATCATATTTTTTTCTGAATCTCCTGTAGATATATATGTAAATAGCCCCTGTTCACATGTAGAGTTTATACCTATCTTCACACTTTGTAGGTCTCTTATAGTTAGCTGATTTAAAGTTCTAATAACCTTGTGAATGTTGTCTAATAATCTACTTAAGATATTGAGACGTAAATTTTTGAGACTGAGGAATTTAAAATTACTACTTAAATTAATAACATACTTATTGTATTCATAAAGTAGTATCTAAACGTTAAATATTTCACATTGTTATTACGTGTCATGTTTTATTGTTTATATTTAGCACCAGATAAACAATACTGATTATTTTCCCATTATACTGTAGTCACAAGCATTAGATTTCAAAAATCTATTTTTCTAAATTAGATAGTTCAAAGTAGCTGATAGATGTCTTGCTGATATGTTACTCCTTTAAAACTCAAAGATTGCTCACTCTCTATTTCAGATTAATTCTAATATACAGGAACAAAAAGGAACTCATCATTATTCTATGTTTCTTTACAGGCGACAATTCACAAATGTTTGCTTAGATGCAGTTAGTTGCTACCTGGTTGAACTTCAGTCTATGACCCCGACACTAATGGTGCAGACTACGATTGGGAATTTTAAATCGCTGCAGGCTAAATTAGAACGGCTCCACTAATTGACTAGTACAATAACACAGGCAGTAGCTCAGATAAAACGAATTGTGAAATGAAAGTTCAAATGTCTGCAGTGAAACTCTGGAAGAAGAGACCATCAGAAATTCTGAGAAAGTTGTATCTTCTGCTGCAGTTACAGATTGAGTGGCCTATATTCTTGCTATTCTAAAGGTATCTACAAATTGTAGAATGTAAATGTGACAAATTTTCTTTACTACTACAAAAATTTTTTAACAATGGAAATTGTTTTTGTACTCTTGGAATAAAACACATTGTGTGATCTTTCCTTTTAGGATTAAAAACTTTGGAAAATATTTTTTTTTACTAGAAGGAATGGAGAAAAGTAGGATGCAAAATCTAATAGATCTCTGTTTTTTAAAGTATCAAAACAGTGGCAACTGCAGAAGGCAAGATGATGATAAAAGCACATGTAGATGAGTCAGGGTGTAAACATGGCCATACCAGGGAGTAGTGATGTAATTGTAACTCTGCATGATTGTATTTCCAGGTCTTCCAATAACAAAGGATCATTATTTCATAAATCTTACTTGAAACAGAGACTGCTTCTGCAGGTAGAATTTTGGGGATGAAATTGCAGACACTAGCAATCTAATTTGTATTGCAAATTAAATAACAGTATTGAAAGTCCATCGACTTACTTCCTCTATTCCATTTTATTGAATATATCTATTAAAATAAAGTACTCAAAACGTGACTTCTGCCTACTTCCATTGCATGCGCATAAGCACCATATTGTGTATGTTCCTTAAAAGGAGCAAAGCCTACACATGCTTCGTAAGCTTTTAAAATCTTGTCCTACAAGGAAATCTGTTTTGTCTGCTTAACTGCTACGCATTCTGTACATATTCAACAACATAAACTCTGTATAACATAGAATCATAGAATAGTTAGGGTTGGAAAGGACCTGAAGATCATGTGGTTCTAACTCCCTGCCATGGGCGGGGACACCTCATACTAAACCATGCCACCCAAGGCTATGTCCAACCTGGCCTTGAACACTGCCAGCAATGGAGCATTCACAGCTTCCCTG
>JASSUY010015462.1:22549-37209 GCA_032466535.1 Forpus xanthops | reverse complement strand
ATAGCGCAATTCCTGTCCAAGTATGAGCATTGTACCTGGGTAACAAGATTTCATGAGGATGTCTTGAACTTTCTTTAAAAATTCCTTTTACAGTTTTCCTCTGAACTTGGCACTTCATGCTAAAAATGGGAGATTTTTAATGCATGAAATGTGATGTTTAGTTTTTAGTTAACAGAGCTGGAATAATGTTGTTAGTGATAATTTAAACAGTGAAAGTCTTGGGGCAACTGCTTTATTTGACATAGTTTAAATAGCAGTATTTGTATTCTCATTTTTATGCATTCTTACATCATCTGCAGATACAGGAAAATAATTATACTGTATGAAGTTTATTTGCTTCTGCAGTGAAATAGTCAATCCCTGATCACAATGTTCCTTAGCATGTCTAAGGGAAAGCAAAAGGATGTATTTCACCTTAGGGATCAAGACATACTGTTCACGTTTACTGAGCACCCTGACATCTTGTCCAGCAAGTTTCTTTGTGTCACGATAGGATTTATTCTTTATTGCAGCAGAGGGCAAAGCTGACAACAGGTAACACTGCGGATTTTCCTTGCAGTCATGAAAAGAAGTTATGCTGATTAAAGGTATTCACAGCCTAGGAATAAAACCTGTACTTAAAACTCTAAAATTAGTTTCTGGATGCTAAAACTCTATCTGAGTTGTGGCTTTTAAAGAGTAGGAGAACATTCATCCTACATAAAGAAACAGATGTAATGTCGAGAGTACATGAAACATGAGTGCTGTTCTAAATTGTCCATGGATCAATGGCAGTATCAATGTCACAATCCTGTCGACACTCATGTTGCTTTCTAAGACAAAATATTGTAAAGAGTTTGGAAACTGAAGCAGTTGGATCACAAATATGTGCAATTTCATAGATGACACGACTTCTCCTTTCTGTGAGAGAGATGTTCCTTGGTGACTGGTCATTTCAAATTGTACTACTGTTGTCTTAAAAATTCTCCGGTTACGCAGCTGTCAGAAAGTGCAAAATCTGTCTGGAAAGATAAAAATGTCACCATCTTCAATGCATGGCATCTCGAGTAGATAACATTGGATAAATTTGCTGCATATGGTGGACTATGAAAGAGGAAAACTTCTATAGGTAATAAGCAGATTGACTTAATGTCTATGTTGCAAGAAATAGCAAAGGAACCCATTTTATGGATTATGAAATAGTTTCTCTTATATAGCTCGAGTTAGGTATCTAGCCTATGCAATTGCTTAGCCTACAACCATGCTTAATACTGAGTTACTTTAACAAGATTCTTTTCTTAGCATGAAAGCTTACATACTCATATTTATTTATGAATTTAATAATCTTGGCTTAAGTTGTAAAAAAATATTAATCAGACTAGCCTCAAAATCAAAGTGATTCTTCTATTCTCTTTAGTTCTAGAGAATAAGAATAAAATCTTGTAAAAAGAAGCAACAAAGAGTGTGCAGGGGAAAACACTTGAATGAGAAGTGTCCATAAATCTGATGTAGATCTGACAATAAATCTCGACCATGAGCAGAACTTAGGAATCTTTAAGGCCAGAGGCTACAGAGTGGGGATAATACTATTGCTTTATCTCTGAGACTTGTGAAAGGAGATGTATTGTTGTTGATGAAACACTCCGATGCTAAAACGAGTGCCATAAAGATAGATCAAAAAATTAATAGTCCTGTGTTTAAACAAGATTTTAAATACTGCAAATAATACTGCCAGGGGACAGCTATAGAGTAGTGAAAAGAAAACTGCTTCTAATTAAACAATCACAGTTCAGCCTGCATATGAATAAAAGCATATCCCTGTTGAGGAGGGGTGGAAGAATAAGTGGTACATATGTGATTATAGACTGAACTATGCTACATAAACATCAGGGAGAGCAATTACATTTTGTGTGTGTTCTAAATGCTGTAGTTTTCCAATACTTCAGTTGCCTAGGATCCTTGGATAAGGCCTTGGGAGAAAACTAGAAGTTTCAGCGTCAAAGACAAAAAATGAATAGGATACATGAAACATGAAAGGTCATTTTATGTTATGTTAGCCGCAATTTTTGTTATTTGGTCCTTTCCTGTTCAGAAATACGTACTTTTAACAGCTACTCTGGATCAAAATATAGCATTATGATCAGTATAAAAATAAATCACAGGGTTTTTAAGCACATATTCAGCAAATTATTGAATCATTACTATGAATATATTAAACATAAGAATTTTTAATGGTATTACTTTATGTAGTTCTCAGAATCGAGCCTTGTATTTTAAAACTCAAGTGGTTAAACAGAAGCGTATCAAGATACGGGGTTTTATTTGTAGTGTGTATTTTTGGTGGAGAGTATTTGAAAACATGCAGTGAAACTTGGAAAAAATAATTCTCCCTAGGAATAAGTTGAAAGCAAGCCAAGAAAAACAAACAAGCAAGAAGCATGAAAGAGTAGAGTAAAAGAGACAAACGGTAAATACAGTGACCGTTAAGTACTTTCAAACCATTGTTCCTAGAAGTTTTAAGGAATTTTTGTAAGAATTCTAAGTAGGATTTAGAGGAAAGCGTAACGCAGTCGTACTTACGTATTCATTATTAAAAAAAAAAAATCCCAAAACTTACTTTCTACCTAGCAACACAACAATGATAAAATTATCGACTGACTCCTTGTTACTAACTCACTTTATTTTAATTTATCTTAAATTTCTATAAGCAGCCATGTTTCATTCACCTTTTGAGGAACGCTATGGTCTGAGTAAGTGTTCAGAATACCTAACTGTGAATACAGGCAACTGAGATACTTCTACTGCTTTTGCCTTTAAATATTCACAAGAGGTAAAAACTGTTGACAGAGGAGAAAGATAAAAAACATATTATATTTATTAGACTGTCTTGCTTGATTTCTTTCTCTTTCTAATGTGCTGCAGAAACTGCTTGAAACCTTATGCCTTGTCATATTTTATTAGCCTAAGGTTTCTAATTCTGCTTTTTATTCTTCAAAGCTGTCATTAGTTGATACAATATTTATTTTTTAGAACTTCATTAGGTTTTTCCAGGCTAGGGAAAGTGTCATCTTTATGCATTGAAAACATTAATTAAAGTAGTCATTGATTAAAAAAATCTCTTAATTTCCCACCTGAATTCCTATTTAGTAAGACACACATGCACTTAAGTTTTTGAATCACTAATCCTGCTACCACTTAAAGTGGTGTTGAGTCTGGAGTGATACTGTTAACGTCTGCGGTGTTACCTTCTGTCAGCTAACCAAAGTCATGGTTGCACTTCTCAGGGTCAGACTTTTCCCTGATCTATAGGTGTCAAACAGCAACGATCAATGTAGCTTATTGAGGTCTGTTCAAATATAATTTTATGTAACTTGCATGCTGACTAGCTTTGATAGCAATTCATTACAGCAATTTCTTTAGCAAGACTGTCCCTCTAGTAGTAGCGCGTTGCACAAGCTATAGACATTCAATACGAAATATAATTCAATTTGTCAGTTCAGTTTTTCAGTAACTACGGCTTTGGATGAGTCTAATTAAAAGCTGATGTTCATATCCCTGAATGGGAATTCTACCAACATAAATACTAAAATACAGTTAACTGCTTGCCTTGGTCCTAGACCCTACCGTGAGAACACACTTGTGGAATAAATAAGTAACATGATAGTTTCAAAAATAACTGTGAAATAAGTCTGCATGAAATATTAAGCAGACCTTAAAATTAAAGCACCAGGCAGAGTACACTATTGACAGTAAAAGGGTAAACATTTTTTTCCCTGCTGTTTTGAAGTGCTGAGCAATGAAAAGAAAGCAGATTAAGTACTAGTGGAAGCAGTTCCTTATAAATGCAAAGTGGCTGTCCTTTGAAACATTACATTTAAGGAATCAAGAAAGGTTATTCAGTCAATGAATAATTAAAGTGTTCTCTGAAAAGTGAAATAGCTAGATTTTAAATACTGTTTTCACAGCTCCTGATACTCATTTTGGTTACAAACTTTAGAAAATAGCATCACTGATTTCCAAGATGATCAATTCAAATTAAATATCTATTTTATCACAAGAAATAGTGCTTTGGAGAATTACTGCAATAAGATGGTCATACTTTAAAACATGCTGCTGAAGAAAGTGGTACAGTCATTCTTAGCAAAAATAAATACCATTTTTGCTGGAACTGTGTGAAAAATTCATACGGCAGTGAAAGGTGAAAGGCACATACTGAATTTTATGGTGGTTTGTGACTGCCTTATAAGAAACATTTAAAAATCTTTTGTAGGTACAAGAACATACTGGTACCAAACACACCATCAAACCTATTCATTGAATGCTTCTTCACCACCAAATAAACCAAAAATATTATAACAAATTAGTCAATGGACTGGAAGAATTATGAATTGTGACTTTCATCGTTAATTAAAATCTGCCAGTTTGAAGTTTTTGAGAATGTTTTCTAAATCGCATTACACACATTATTTGCTGTGAATTCTTAGTACCCGACATTAATTTCTTTGTCAAAAAAAAAAAAATAAAAAGAAGAAATACAAACTGAATAAAAACAGACACTCTTTCAAGCATGGGAAAGGTAAATGGAGGAAAAGCTAAGCATGCAAATGTTGAAATTCTTAGAAATTCTTCCCCCCCCCACCAGAAAAAAGAAAGTGTGTGCTCACACTTACTTTATGGACTAGGAATAGAATTAAGAGCATGTCTGGGAAGGTGAGGCGTAGTGGAAGTATAAATCTTAACAAGTATGAGCTTCAGCACTTTTTCAATTAAGCTGGCAAGTAATTGCCCTAGCGTATCCTTTAAATATTTTTGTTTCATTCCGTAGTATACTCATGTATTGACCTAAAGCACCTTTGTTTCAATGGTAATTGCTTTATATAAGAACACGGTTTCATTTCTTTTATTTTATAATTAACTGTAGCAGGTAGTGCAATATTCTGTCATGCTCAGCTAATAGGTTTGTGCTTTCTAGATAACATAAAATTCCTAGGGGAGGAACTGAAATGTGAGGTTTTTTGTTTTTTTTTTTTTTTTTCCATGCAAATAAGCACCTTTAATATTAGAACTGAAAAACAGACTTCCTTATCCCAGAATTTCTTCCAGTGCATTGTACAATGTAATATTATGGCTCTGCAAGATGGAAATATAAATTTCCAATAAATCCAGGAAAAATGACCTTTTGTCATTCAAGCCTTTGAAAAATATTCCAGTAACTGGAATTGTAGCAAGGACAAACAGATTTCTCAAATCTTTAAATTTTAAAACAGATGTTTTTTTCTCTCCAGGTATTTTTTTTTTCATTTCTTGATCTGGGAATGAAAGGTGAAAATGTAGCAGCGAACATCAGTCATAGAATCAGATCCACGTACTAGTTAGGGCTAGAAAGGACCTCAAGGTCATCTAGTTCCAATTCCCCTGCCAGGGGCAGGGACACCTCCCACTAAACCATGTCACCCAAGGCTCTGCTCAACCCAGCCTTGAACACTGCCAGGGACGGAGAATTCACAACTTCCCTGAGCAACCCATTCCAGTGCCTCACCACCCTTGCAGTAAACAATTTCTTCCTTACATCAAATCTAAATATCCCCTGTTTAAGATTTAACCTGTTACCCCTTGTCCTATCACTATACTCCCTCATGAAGAGTCCCCCCCCAGCATCCCTATAGGCCCCCTTCAGATACTGGAAGGGGGTTATGAGCTTTCCACGCAGCCTTCTCTCTTATCCAGGGTCCTCTCTATTACCTCTTACAGCTCTCTGGCAATTCACTAGTGCAGAGAGCTTGCATATCTTTCAAGTTTCAGTTATTTTGTGGGGGCATTGCTTTGTTTGTGGCCTTTGGGTTTTTTTGTTTGTTAATATGCATTTTGTTTATTTAAAGTGTCTAGTACTGAGTTAAGGCAAAGAAGCCTTCCTAAAATAAGAAGCAAAGTTCTTTACTTAGTTAATAAATAGCTTTCCAACTTTTTCAACTGTTGTTTATGATCCAAGCCTACCATTTCATATATCAGTATGTAAATACTCTGAAGAAAATGTAACATGTTGTTATACTATAAAGTTATGTACACAATGATTACAGCAGCAAGTTCAGACATCTCAGCATTGTAAAAGGCCTACTTTTATCATTCTTGAAGCATCTATAGAAATACTACATTATTTATAAGTATTGGTTTCAGTAAGATCTCCTTCATTTAATTTGCAGTACCTGTACACATCTGAAACATTGTCCTTCATAAGACTGGAAAAAAGATTGTAAAAAAAAAAATTCTTATGACAAAAAATAACGTGCTTCCTTAGTAAAATGTCAGTTATCTAAATCCAAGTGGACTTAACATTGTCCTTCATTCTGTACTGAAATTGTACCTGTCAGTTGGATAATAGGAGGCTTTGTTTGAAATACTTTCTTGGTAGTATCTTTGGGGCATGAACGCTGTCCTTGATTGTCTTTTATAAACATTCCTCTGTTACACACTGCTGCAAAATAGACATTATGAGATATCTGATTTTATAGCAGTATTTTTGACTGTGGGCTATCTCATATTAACCAATATCTGAGCAGTTGTCAATCTTTCCCTCTTCTGCAGCTGATGTCTTTAAAATGTGCAAGGTATTTCTATTTTCCTTATCTCCCTGCTGGGTTTTACAAATCTTATTTTAATACAGATAATCTTCTGAAAAATTGTTTTTCAAAGTATGTACTTCCTAAAATACATCCTTTCCATTCCTGTTAGGGTACTGCTCACAGACTACAGTTCCGTTGACAAATGACACTGGATCAGATTGCTGAGGAACAGCCTACGTTAATTCGATTAAATGTATTCAGAACAGGGCAGTTATGCACATTCCACTGGGAGTGTTTCTTAGTAGAAGCCAACTCTACACTCATGAGAAATATTCACTGGGAGAGATGGCCTAAACAAAAGTTCTGGCAGACACTGGTCTAACCTTTTAAGACTATGTGCATGCTTAAGTTCCTGTGCTGGGAAACATTGCCTCTCAATTGTATGTCAGGGGGAGGTGATGACTTAAACAGGTTGGCATTTCGAAACACACACAGTTAAAGTGACACTTTGAAGATTCAGCGTGTTGGCCGTTGGTTTTCAGAAGATAATGGATTTTCTCTTAGGAGAAGTTAAAATAGTTTTTGAACTGCAAAGGTGTTGGGTGGGGGGAGCATCAGTAAAACATAGCTCTTGCATTTGTGTATTTTATTTCAGCAGACTGAATTGAGGTATGTCTGCACAGTGCAGAATTCTAACCTGCTTTATACTAGAACATTCCTTGCCCATCCCACCATGTACAGACTCACCGGAACTTCCAGTCTGTTACTTCAGGCTAAGTAGTTTGCTTGGAAACCTGGTCACAGATTTAGGAATGGTCAATACACTGGTCTGGATATGGTATATATTCTGAATACAAGTGGTGGAGCTATCAAGTACATTCAAATGCAGTTTACATAGATTTGCACAAAAGTCTAGATCTTGAGATACATAAGACATTGAAGAGATGGGCAGAAGGTCTGCTTGTCTCAAAATAGAGATTTTTAGCATTCATCTTGTGTGCCAAAGGGCAGGAGTGAGTGTGCTATATAATCAAACCCGACAAAAAAGAGTGACAGAAGCAAACAGGAAATTAGCTTTTAGAAACAATCAAAACCAAATAATAAGCTAGAAATAGATTATCATTATAAAAAATTTATAAACACCACTAAACTCTTCTCTAAAGACATTTAAAACCCTTAAAAGGGTCATTTTAGGCAGCGTAGAGATTTTATTTTCCTGTACCACTTAATTAAAAAGTACCTACAAGTGAAAAATGAAAACCATAGGATATTAAAATACTGCAAATAAACCTGCACTAATGGACTTACTGATTTTGATACCACATGAGATTAGTACAAAGGAAGTATAATGTATAATGCTAATAACAAAATTAGATACCTAAAAGTAATTTAATACTTATAGCCATTAACAAGAAGTACTGTTTTACATGAAGAGCTTTAAATGCTGAGCTACTCACTTATGATATTGATGCAAATAATGATGACTTACACTTGCTTGGTTCCCAGAAGCAATGTGAGAGACTTGAAAGATCAGTAATTCTTCACCCTGGATTTATTCATAATGCACCTCTTCATTCTAGCTCGTTACCACTGAATTACAGAATTGTTTCTTTATAGAATGATCACATTGTCCTAACCATTAAGCAAGATTTCTTATGACCTCAGTCATGAACAAATCACATCACTAACATAATGTAGGCAATGCGATATATCACATGCACAAAAGAACACCCCAGAAAACTAACAAAAAAACTCCAAAACAAAACAGATCAAAATGAAACAAAATAAAAACACAAACGCCCAAAGCCAGACAACAAAATCACCAAAAACCTGTAGCCGCTTCTGATAACACTGGTGTTATGACACTTACCTTTCCAGATGCCCTGCTAGGTATGTTTCAAAATCTCTTTCAACATCAGAAATGACCCTTTGCTGAATTTCAGTGGCCTTTGGATCAGGCTCAGCAGCTGAGGAGATCTTTGAACCTCACAAACCTGCTTCAATGGCCCTTACTGTTACTGCAACTGCATATTAGTTTTGTTCAGTGCCCACCTTTCCAGGACTTGGTATGGCATTCCTCATTCCTCTAGTGAGCCTTAATATCAAACTTTATTTGTTTGAACAAATACTGTGGATGGAGAACCTTTCTAAGTATAAAATAAATAAATTAATAAAAACAAACGAACAAAAATACAGACCCCAAACAAATATGAGGTCTGTCTGAAACACTAAAAAGCAAATTTCTTCATATGTTCTAAGGTAAAGGAGTTCAATAGGCAGCAGATTAGGCAAGCTTACAGGTAAAACTGGGGAATACTTTTCAGGGAAGCAACATGAACCTGTGTTTTGGCTTGACAACCAAATCAAACAAACTGAAAACATCGCATAAACAACACAAGTTCTACGGTGAAGAAAATTCACATGTATGTCTTGTATTTTGTAAGCTACACAGAAGTAAGACATTTTAGTGGAAAAGGTCAGATTAAAAATCCCATGGCTCTAAGAGTACAAGTTGAGTATTAGAAGATATTCCAGTATCACACTGGAAGACTGTGCTATCTCCTATTTGCATAGGAGAAAGATTATTAAGCGTACTTAATTTCTTAACCTCATACAAAGGGGAACTGAAGCTACTGCTGACATTTTGCTATTAGCTGAAGTGCAGAACTATGTGACTAAATTGACAACATTCAAAATGCTTGCACACATAGAAGAAGAAATGCAATTGCATTGAATTACTGGAGGAGCATGTACTGCGTGACCACGTCTGCTTTTACCTTTTCAAGATAGCTTCTCAATTACTTCAGCAGTTTCTGTGGTCTCTTTTTAATAGCAAATGAAAAGGCTAATTGTCTCAGAATTACAGAAATTAGGTAACAAACACCCAGAGGCAGATAGTATCCTTGGAAAGGTGAATGATTTGACAATATCCATATGAATAGTGTCATATTACACCAAACTTTTCTGATAATCTGGTTTATTAATGCAATTAAACCTTTTGTTGATTATATAGGAACTTCTTTCTTGCTTCACCCCATAAAATACACAAAATATCCATTCTTTAAATTTGGAGAAATTCCTCTAGATCTGAACAGATGCAAGTGAAAGTTCTATAAATTTGTATTTTTTTCCGGGTCTCCAAATATCTGTATTAAATTTTGCTTGAGATCTACGATTTCTAAGCTTTCCACATTTGAAATTGATCCCTCTTCAATTTATTTCTCTTCAAAACATTTTTGCTATATTTTCCCCATGCAGAGATATACAAATAATAAATGGAAATCATGTAAGAAGATCTATATATGAACAAAAATGTTTATTCCACCACACATAGGACAGAGTTCTCATGAACAGTTTATGCGGCCGTTTTTTTAAACATAAAGGTACATGTCTGAAATTAAGCTAGTCACCGAAATCTCTCTTTAAGTCATCGATGGAGATGCATGCATTTTTAAATAAACCTCATTTCAACATACAGTAGATGTCTATTTCTGGTCAGATCAATCATGTATCAGAAGTTCAGAGCTGAACAATGTCCACAGTATTGACCTCTAAAGCTAGTGGCAACTAATTCCATTCCATTCCATTCCGAGTCATCAAAATTATTAATTAAGGCATTAGCATGCATCAGGCTACATACAAATCCAGTTAATTTAAAATAATGTATTTATCCTTGCAACAACTTCCTATGTATTTCATTAAGTTGCATAAATGACACAATTTCTCACCAGTCCAACTGATACTCATGCTTTCCTATACTGAGAAAACTTTCTTTTACAGGTTACCACTTGCCTCCTTTTCAAGGTCACAGTACCCTTCTTTTCATACAGAAGCCTCTTAAGCAAACTTCTTATTATAAAAATTATTACAAGTATCATTATCTCCTGAGATATTTCTGGTTATTCCAATCATTAGATTATTATTAAAACCAGGCACTTATTGAGTTTGCTTGCATTACATTGCTTCTGTTGCACTGTGTGCAGTGGTTTAGTGACAGAAAGTGCAAATATCCAATATATTCACTGTGGTGAGGCACTGGAATGGGTTGCCCAGGGAAGTTGAACACTACTAGGGATGCAGCATTCACAAGGCCAGGTTAGACAGAGCCTTGAGTGGCATGGTTTAGTGGGAGGTGTCCCTGCCCACGGCAGGGGGGTTGGAACTAGATGATCTTAAGGCCCTTTCCAACCTTAACTATTCTATGATTCTATGATTGTATTCTGATAGTGTGTTTCATTATAAGGGAATAATATTTTCTGGGTTTGGGGAAACAGCTTTTATGCTTTAGGAAAGGAAACATTCCTCAACATTAATACAGCATTAACACACAGGAATACAAAAGCATTCTGGTAAAGACGCAGAACAGGGAAACACACTTGAAGTCCGAGAGGTAATTAGGACAGGTAACTCTCTGCAAAGAAGGAAACAGCATTATCTAAATAACTGAAGATATTAAAAAGCTAAAAGAAAAGTAGGCAACAGTGCAGTGAGCTAGAGTTTACTCAGCCTTCATCTCCTAAACTGTACACTTCAGTTTCAAAACACATAAATTTGGGGAAAGAAAAAGAAGGCTGACAGAATTAGTTCCTTTTTTTTTTTATAAATTGTCTGCCACATTTTGTCCTCTCATTGTTTTTTTTTATCTCTGTGAGATTTCTGCAGTCCAATTTTAACGACTGCGTCTCACCTTTGTAAGTTTAGAAGGACTCTGAGATACAGAACTATACAGCAGAATCAGTTAGGAATAATGAATTCCTCAATTTTCATCTAAAATGTATTAATTAACCAAACACAAGAAAACCTTTAGAGGCAGGCTTAACCTTCTGGAGCTTTACAATAAAAGGAAACAAAAAAAAAAGAAAGTATTTGGCATCTGGTTAATTCATCATCAGTATGAACATTTAAAAGTTCAAGTGACTTAAAAGTCACCTAAATGCCACAAATCCTCCGGTATCTGCTAAGTGCTGTCCATCACATAAAACAGGTAAAATGAAGTGGGTAAAATAATCTGACAGCATTACTGAGGGCTCAGACTTGAACTGAATGGTCCTCTACTTCCCATGTGCTGAGGATCATTTCTCATGTGCTGAAGTGCTTTAAAATTTTGTCATTTTTCAGAAGCTGGAAAATTTTCATTGATCTTGCACAGGTACATTCACTTTAGTTCATGGCTCAGTGGAGTAAGACTTCATAAGCCATCTGCATCCCATAACCATAAATGCAAATCAACTGAATTTCTTCTCTCCCCATGCTCCCTCCCTCTTACTTGCCTCACTTTTAAAAACTCTATTACAAACTTCATTTTTCAAAGGCAATACGGATCAGGTACTCTCTCATTCTTACATAGTCAGGCTTCAGAACACAGTAAGTACAACATTTATGGTACTTTTTTCACATGGAACTCTGATTTTGCCCTCTCATAACTCCCTGAATTGTCTTTACAATACTAAAATCACAAGTTAGTATCAAAAGACATATGCTGGGGAAAAAAGTTGTCAACAAACAGCTCTGTCTCACAGCCTAATCTGACAAAATTTCTCCTGCCTTCAGGATTGTTCGGTCTCATTAAACAGCACTGCAAGAAGAGACAAAACAATCTTTAAAGGAGCATAGATACTGAAAACAAGTAATCTAAAACTACCAAATGAGTCAAAGATATGACAGTTGTAAATATGCAGTTAAAACTACTTGATTTGCAGGTTCCTTGATAATTTCCAATTAAGCATCTGAATACACTCAAACATATTAGCGTGTCAATAGGAATGTAATTTTATGTTAATTCTTTATGTAAACTCATGTTTTTTACATGGCAACCTAATTTCACATTCAACACCTGAAGAATTAATTAAATAAAATTTTATAGTTACTAACTAAAGTCCCGTTCATGGCATCATATATGTATATACGCTAGAGAAAAAATGCAGGTAAAAGTATAAATAAGGATAAAATTTATTTACATTTGTATTTGTTATGGAGATAGATATGATTGTTGATGTTTATATTGCAAGTTTTTTGCTTTAAGTTCACAAAGATATTTGCAAACCTGTCATTTTTTCCTTGCCCATCATTAACATAATGTGCTTAAGAAAAATATAAATTGATATATGAACAAGCCTGTTTCCATATGAAAGGTGACACATGGCAACTGAGTTTCCTCTTACTTGACTTTGTCTCCTTATGGTTCAAAATGTCTCTTTTACCAGAAATAGGAAAAAGAATGTAAAGTCTTACAAATAAGATTTGCTAATGGTTCATTTCTAGAATTTTAAGTTACTAGCTAAATGTTGATTTACACCTTTTTCTGTTAATAGAATTATCTGCTGTAACACAAAGTGGGCAAATCAGATTACAATTCAAAGTTTATGTTTTCTGCTTTCAGTTCTGCTGCATTATAAAGAGCAAGATCATTAATCCATTGATTTCCATGCACACAGTGAATGTCTAGAAGCACATAGTTCATTAGCAAAATTACTAGAATTTCTGTGTATTACCCAAATATTCTTAGGATCTAATATTCTGAGAAGGATAGACATTTTACATCCCCTGTTAGAATGGCACTAGTATCCTACACTAAGGGGATGTTAATGAGCATATAACAATGTAGAGCATTTATGTTTTGAATTACAGACTGATCTCATCTGTCAATTTCGAGAAGTCTTATTGCCATAGCACTAAAAACCATCTTTTGATTCAGCATCACAAATATACTAGAAAACTGTAGAAATATCTCTCCAAACTACCAATACCGAACTGAAGCATCAAAACTGACCTCCTGGCCAAAGAAATACATTCAATGAAAATACATAAAAAACTTCTCAGCAATACCAAGTCAATATAGATTTTAAATGGAGTTCAACTTCCAATTATGCTTTAACTGTGTATCTTGCCTAGTAAAAAAAAAAAAAAAAAAAAAAAAAAAATAAAAAATAGATTCTGAGCATGTAGATATGGTACATTTCTCCCAGCAATTCTGGGCAAAATATTGTTATTATAAGCAACAATTCAATTCCATATCAATTATTTAATTACTGCCATGAAGGTGCAACAGTCAAACCTGAAAGTGGCACATAGTAAATTATGTGGCATTTCTCATTATAATAATCAGTATGAAATGTGGGTACTTCTCAGACATTAATTAATTTTCACTGTCCTGTATAAGATGAAGCATCCAGTATCTTAAGTTCCCAGATATCTACTGGATATGGAGAAAGGAAGGCCACAGAGAATAAATATTAACAAAATACTAATGTTCAGCCTGATGTGCTCTGGATCATATTTTAAGATCATCAGTATTCTAACACCATATTTTGCAGTATCTTATTTTTTCCTCTCACACCCCACCTCTGCAGCTTTCAGTAACTTCAGTCGCTTCTTCCTGGAATAATAGTTTCTTCATAATTTATCCCAGAAATTAAGTCAGACATACAAAATAAGCAATACACAGGAAATTATCACTTGTGAAATGAAAGAGTTAAGTGATTTGCCTGCTGCAAAGCAGAAACTTTCCTGTGGAGGAAGGGGTTAAATTTAGTTTGATATCTGTTCAAGATGGTATCATCTAAACTATTTTCTAATAGCATATTAGAAAATATATTTTCTATATATTCAGTAATTTCACCTCGACATGTTTTTGTTTGGGTTCTCATCGTAATTAACAGATAACAAGTGAAAACCTTCCAGTTTCATTTCTGTAGACTAAATAATTTAGCTTTACTTTCTCAGCAGCAGTTCTGGAAGCCTCTTGCCAGCAACTTCTTTTGAATCCTTTGCCTTTCATTCAGACAAACTTGGGAAGATGGAATGATTCTGACTGCAAGACTGTTGTACTTTGACGAGTTAATGATCCACACAACTAATGCAAGCAGGTAGGTGCTGTACAGCACTGCGAGTATCCCTTGACCTCCTGGACTGTGCTGTGCTGCACATACTCATTTACAGAAGATGAATCCAGCTAGCTGATGATAATGGAAAAGCCTGGAGGCTGCATCTGCTTGACAAGAGCAGTCATGCCACTTGCTGTCTTTGCCTTTACTTTGAAGTGAAGCAACACCTCAAATAAACATCCTTTTCTACCACAGTTCTTTTCATATAAATCTGAAGTCCACAATACCCGCAAATGTC
>JASSUY010015462.1:3919-22032 GCA_032466535.1 Forpus xanthops | reverse complement strand
ACAAGCTGTTGCTCAGCAGAACGGATGGAGCTATTGTTGACAGGCAGAAGCAGGAGTTAACTACTCTAGCATGTGTTATGTTTCCTGGAACCTGTTTAAGCGTTTTACTCATTCAGCTGAAGTAACAGACTTGCAGTTGCATAGACAGTTTTCCTTAACACATATAAAATTAGTTCTGGTACACATCCAGTAATAAAAGTTGTGGAAAACAAAACAGCTTCTGAAACTTGGTGTTCTGTACCACTAACCTGAAGTACTAAAATTGCATCAATTCCATTTTCTTTGTTTCCTTCTGCAGAAAATTAAGTGCTTGTTCTACCATTACATCTTGTGTGAGAATTCAGAAAACTGCGCAATAATTATGTGAAACTGTTCAGACGCAAATGCACTGCCTCAATTTAAGACAATCACTGTAACATACCACTTTTACAGAACAAGACGATTTCAGAGAACCATAAAATAAAAGGTTTTGGTATATATGAATATTTATTTTCCAGGTGAGGATTGCTTGTGCCTTGCTATTTTGCTCCTCCAACAGATATCAGGGTGGTTGAAGTCCCCCATGAAGACCAGGGCTTGTGAATGAGAGGCTGCTAATTTGTCTACAGAGGGCCTCATCTGATGGGTTTTCCTGGTCAAGTGGCCTGCAGCAGACCCTGACAATAATGTCATCTGTCCCTGCCCTCCATTTAATCCTGACACATAAGCCTTTGGTCAACTCCTTTATTATCTGCACTCCTGCTGGTCACTAGCATAAGAGAGTCACACCACCTCCTTGTCTCCCCAGGCCTATAATGCCTCTTGCTTTTTCCCACGCTACATGCATTAGCATAGAGGCATTTAAGTTGGGACTCTAATGAAGTTGACTTACTGGCTAGAATGGCAGGATTTCCTTTGTCCTGCTCTTCAGGTGCAGTCCGGCTGACCTGCAGTCCCTCCCTGCTTCTGGGCATCTCTTGCTAGCACAGGAGTAAGATAAGTTGGAATGGGATGGACTGCTGATCCCCTTCCCTTGGAACTGTGGAGAGGCAGACTAAGTAGCAGCTCTGCTGAGAGGGTGTTTGGAATCCTGGTGAGCAGTAGGTTAAACAGGAACCGATAGTGTGCCTTGGTGGAAATAACAAGCAGCAGCCTCAAGAATACCTGGACTTACAACACGGACAATGGAACTGGATATAGGAGTAAAAGAATGATGTTGACCATCTTGGAATGAGTTCATTGGAAAGCAACCCAGATGGGCCTGGAGCACTTCAACTGTCAGGAAATGCTAAGAGGCAAAGCATGCTTAAACTGGAAAAAAAGAAGGCTTAGAGAGAAGCAGAGCAATTTCCCAGCATGCAAAATAAGGTTACTGACAGTGCCAGGCTCTGCTGAAATGCATGGCGGGAGAGCAAGAGGCAGTAGCCACAAATTGAAACAGGAGGTTGTGACTGCATAGAATGAAAACAAAATCTGTGTGAAGGTAATTACGCACTGGAAAAAGAACGAACCTACTTAGGCTGGGGGTGTAGGTATGAGAAAGTGTTGCTTTATTTTTGGGGGCTTGATTTTTTTAATTGGCAATGATTTCATTTTCCCCAACTTAAGTCTTTTTTACCCATGACAGTAATTGCTAAAGAATCTCCCTGACGTTACTTCAACCCACAGGATTTTTTAATCTTTTCTGTCCTGTTGAGGGGGAATAATTACATGGGGGGAGGGAGGTAGAAGGGAAGTAGGAGGCTGGCAAATGTCCAAGACTAAATCACCACATTAGGTTACATAATTAGAATAAAGCCTGTTTTCCTTATCCCTGTTCATGTCTACATTAGATGCTTTGCTATACTGAATTAAGAAAAAAAAGCAAATCAAAACAAAACAGGGTGAAAAAAACCTTTTAACCATCTAAGCAAGGCTTTACGTATCTCTCTCAGGCACATGCATTCATTCTGGTTTGTGTTTCATGGGCTCAAAAGCTATTTTTAACCTATTTAAACAAACTTCAATAGATTTTTTCCCCAAATCTTTCTATTTAATGGCATCATATTTATATCTCCCCTGAGACAAAATCAGCACAGTAAAGCTCTCTCTTTTCTTTAGGATAAGCTATTAATGATTCTGGAAAATGTATCAGTCCCTAAACAATGAAGACTTTACTGGGAGAGTACCATTCTGAATGATTGCCAGTGTCTAAACTATACAATATTGGAGGGAAACAGATTGTTCCTATACCCGATGGGTCTCTTCTAAAATATTCAATAGCAACTGCAGTACACATTAGAGGGACAATCACTTCCATCATTTCCGTTATGTTGACAAATTGAAAATATACTGGCAGCGCTTTGCATGCTTTGGGTATTAAAGCAATTTTTTTCCTTTTTCAAGTATTGTGAGTAGATTGATTGAGTACTGGCAATCCTTGTTGATGCAGAAAGAGATTCCCAGAGTTCTTTCAAACTTTGAACTAAGCAGATGATACTACCTCATTACTTCAGTTGCTCCAAGCTTAGATGACTTAACTTCTGGATTTCAACAGGGCTATTTTGTCTAGTGATTTGTGCTAACTCGTCACAAAATGAGAACTCTAGCAGGCTGGTCAAGACCACAAAAATGGGAAATTCGGAGTATCTTCAAGCAAAGTAATTCCCTCTCTCCATTCCACCCCAAGAGAAAGGTGTAAGGGGCAAAACTGAGGTCAGCATCACAGGCAATTTTTACTAGTTGAAAGCACTTTGAGAGCTTTACTCTCCACACAGAAAACTTCAAATAGTGGGTAGCAAGAATTAGATTCAATTCAGTGAATTTTAACTAAAACATGTTTCATGAACATAATTAGAGAGAAATCTAGGTTGCTGATGCAATCACTTGGTAAGATGGGCAACCACATGAGCAAGTTTAATCAACCTGGTTCTGCTTAAAATGTCTGACCTCTACTTTAGCATTTAAGAGACACCTGGGAGAGCTTCTGAACTCCCCCACACTAGTGTGATCCTTAGCAATGTTTGCTTGTATGCATACATTGCCTCTGGGTTCTGTTGTCCATACTAAGGAACAACTGAAGTGGAGTATTAGATAAAGCCTGATACAGCTATCTCCTCTCACTGGCGACAAAAAAGCACTAGATGGGAATTTTAAATTAGACATACAGTATCATACTGTCAAAGTGAGGTGGCATGCTGGAAAAAAAATGGAAAAATTAAGTAAAGAAAGGATTAAAGATGACTGTAATTTCAGTACTTTCCTGTGCTATTATTCAAAGTAATATAGTAGCTCAATTTTGAATGCAAAGAATAACCTACTGTCAAAGTACAGCTACTAAAATGCAGTGTACCCTTGCAGAAAAAGCCAATTGTTTCTGGAACTGCATTAACAAAAGCATCACCGGTGAGTTGAGAGGGATGATCCTTCCACTGAAATTTACAATGGTGATCCTCACCTCAACTTCTGCATCTAAGTCTTGTCTGCCTAATACAAAAAAAATATGTACTTATTGGAGCAAGTGCATCATGGGACCTCAAAGATTATTAAGGGTATCTTCTATAAGCTAAGGGGTTGAGGGAGTTGGTAGAGTTAAGCTTGCAGAAAACAAGGCTTAGTGAAGATTTTATCAATATCTTTACATATCTGAAGGGAGGGAACAAAGAAAACACTAGTTTCAGTAGTGCCCACTGACAGGACAAGAGGCAATGACCACAAAACCCATGACATTCAAAGGCCTTTGTTTTTGGAGAAACTGAAAACCCAACTGCATACGGCCACATTTTTTGTTACCTATGTACATTTTGGGGGGGGAAGGGAAATAAACTCTTTGATATCTATGTCAGTTAAATCACTAAGTAGAATCTTGAAATCAGTGTTCTAACTTGGTGCTGTGTGAACTACAGATACTAATTTACATCCTAAATCTGGATTTTTGTACTTCACTGAAATTGGATTTTTTTTTTTTTAATCAATATGGAATACTATCAGAGGAAAATAATGGATGGCACATATCAAATACTTTTTCTAGGAAAGTCCTTTCAAGGATTCACTTCTAGGTATGTCTTGAAAAATGAGAGGACAGAAGCTAGTAACTGGCCAAAATGTCACAGTAATGATCATTCATGTGTGCCACATAGAACCCCCTTGGCAATAATATAATTATCCTGTAGCTTAAACTGAACTCAAGTTCATACCTAAGCTTGCATATCCTTTATAACACAGGATTACTTGACAACAAAAACAACGCCTTGAAAATTAAGGCAAGAATGTCTGAAAATATTGCAGGGTAATGGAAAAATTACAAAATTTTGATATGGTGTTAATAGATGACAATTGTCATAGGAACCAAATTAATTAATTTATAGCAGTGAGTTATGTTTTTTAAAAGAGGTCATTTGACAATTTAATGGAGCATGTATTGCTAAAGAATGCAATTTGTTACTATTCTCACAACTTTAATTGAGAAAAAAACGAATTATGAAAGCAATATGAACTTGACTTCAGTAATCTGACCTCCCAATTCAATGATTATTACTTTTGTAGGAAACAGGATATTCTACAATATTGCTTAAACTTGCTAACCAGGAGCTGATTTTTGATGTGAAGACAAAAAACTGTTAGTTCACATTATCTAATTGTACGGATTTTACTTGCTTTCTCTCCCCTATTATTAAAAGCCTTACAAATGTTAACTCTATTTACTATTATATAGAAACAATCAGGTCTAATAGTTGTTTTCTTAAAGAGTTTTGAAATTTTTGAATGCTAAGGAACATCCAGCTGACTTGAACAGATGGTGCAGTTACTAGAAGAGTTAAGTGGCTGTTGGTTAAGACTGAATAGCAACTTCTTGAAGGAGCAGCAAAATATACTTCACAGTCTATTTCCTGGGAAGTAGGTCTGTGAAGGAACTACTGTAAGACACTGTGAAGGAAGCATCTGCAAATTTATTTGCTGGAATGGCTGCTGCCACCAGGAATTTCATTCACAGTGTTTCATGGACATGTAGAATTTTTGGAGTAGATAAGCTCACTTGAAACTGTGGAGATTTTTGGAGAAATTGAACAAATAAATGCTGACTTATAAATATGACCTCGGATTTGCATATATTAATAAAATTACAGAAGAGTGATAATTTAGTTTTGAGCTTAGCAACTGTGCAAAATTTAACATTACACAAGAAGTCCCCAGTAGCTTTGATTCCCACAGTCAATTATTGAGGTCAACATCTTTTTCTTGCTAGTACACTATTTTTCCCAAAGGGACGACTTTGAAAAGAGAATCATGTAATTAATATAAATTTGTTTTCAGTGATCAAATCATCTGTTAGAATCCCAGTAAAAGCATCCTGGGTAACAGGGGGGAGGGGAAGTGGAAGAAAAAGTAAATACTTACACTATTAATATTGATGGGGTTGTTTTCTCAGCTACAGGAATGTAGTGTGATTGACTGATTAGTCGTATAATAATAATTATTTAAAAACTAAAAAAAAAAAAAAAAAAAGTTATTTTAAAATACTTCTTAGTACAATTCCAGATATTGAGGGGTTTTTGATTAATACTAGAGCTCATGTCAAAAACTTGGTTCTAAATTTAAACATCTCAAAACCCGTGAACACTAATATGTCATATTTGACACTATGAAGTCAGAGGTGACTACTAATAATATTCCTCATCTGACCCAAGTTTTCAGCGGTTTTTTAAAGGTGTTATGCTTTAAGCCCAGAGGCAACTAAATACCATGTAGCCAATTGCTTGCTTTCCCTTCCTCCCCCTACTCCCGTTTGGGATAGGGAGGAGAATCAGAAAAAGCAAAAGCCCATGGGCTGAGAGAAGAACACATAAATAATTCATATAAAATAAAATATTAATAACAAGAATAATAATAGGAAAAGACAGATAGATAAAACCCAAGATAATCCAAGTGATGCACAATACAAATGCTCACCACCTGCTGACCAGTACCCAGCCCAACATGAGTGGCAATTGGCAGCTCCCAGCCAACTCCCCCCAGTTTATATACTGGGCATGATGCTCTATGGCATGGAATAGCCCTCTGGCTAGTTTGGGTCAGGGGTCCAGGTTGTGCTACCTCACAGCTTTTTGTGCCCCTCCTCAGCAGCTGAACATAAGAGACTGAAAAATCCTAGCCATCAACATTATTGTCCGACTAAAACTAAAACACAGCACTGTACTAGCTACCAGGAAGAAAATTAATTCTATCCCATCTGAAGCCAAGACATAGGGCCTATTTGTCCTTGCATGATTTTATGTAATAGGATGTAAAGAAAACAACACACACTGTTTGAACTCTTAGAAAATTACTTTGTGATGGGAATTTCATTCTTTCAGAAATGTACTGTAATCTGAAACTGACATTTGTGATGTGATTTAGCTAATATTAAAAGTCAAGAAAGACTTGAAAACTACAGGAGAGATACTGCAATTCTTAAAATCAGTGCATGCATGGAATTACAGTGCATAATACAATGCTATGAATATTAAGATGTCTTGAGCAATTTTAAAAATCTGCAGTTATTTCTTTTTTGTGTGTGTTTTCTAGTATGCAGGTTAAGTTCAAATGTTGCTTGTAAAACTTTCATGTTGGTGAAAACACAATCTAAAGTAGCTGATAAAAAAATCATATACTAAATAGAATCTGGGAAGCAGTATTGGTCAAGACCAATTCTAGTGGATAGCAGTGCTCCTTTTAGCTTGCAATATGCAACTAAGATCAGAATCTGCCACAAAGGCACATTCACCAATAATGTGGTAACATCAAAACTAGTAGTCATTTTCACATGTAATTCTGGATTTTAGAAGGAAGAAGCATGATTTGTTTAGGGACAGTATAGTTAGATGGAAGGATTATACATGTAAAGAGCTATTTCCTGTAAGAATCTGGTCACAAAATGAACGCAAACCACAGTAACAGTAGGAAACGGATCCATGGAGTTATGCTACCAGCACTGTCCTGCCCCCACTGTAACACTGGCAAACTTAAAACCTGTCCCAAACCTACTGTAAATATAGTTGCTTTAAAGCCTGTTAAAGGACGTTAAGAGATCTAACAGTTGTGTATGAAGTGCAGTCAAAGAATATGTGTTTCTCCTGCACCTGCTAGCACCTTCTTAAAATTCCCATACCAATCACAAACTACAATGCTAACTGAAACCTAATTTGGTAGCAAAGCTAACTGAAACTGAAGAATTGGCTCTGATTCACACAAAAATAGTAAGTTAGTAATCAACTGCTTTTTATCTGAATTTTGAGCTGAAATAAACTGTTTGAATACAGCTTTTAAAAATCTATCTTCCATTACAGGTTGAATATTGCACGTTTCTTCAGAATGATACAGATGAGATTCCTGAAGTATCGCTGATGATTGAAGAGTCGATGGAGATGACTAAATTTTTACTTAGCTCATTTTCTTTCTGCAAAATGTTTTGTTCTCTTCAGAAGAACAGAATGGCAAGAAAAATAGAGTTAGCTCAAGAGAGCTTTAAATTAAATAAATGGGGGAAAGGGATGATAACAGGACTGCAGTTGGTGAACCAAGGGTTGAAAATCAGGATTTGATTTGTTGACTTCTTTGTTTTAAACTGCAATATTAATCATCATTACTTCATGGAGGCACATGACAAATAGTGGAAATAATTGAAACCATGGTGAAATTGGAAGCACTAAACCATTAAACGGGTTAACCACTGCAACAGTAGTATGGGATAGGAGGAGAATAGTGCTCAGCAGAAAAAATAAAAAAAAGAAATTATCAGCCTTTGAGGAGAGTAGTAAAGTGCAGAACAACTAAGAGGAATCAGTTTTGTGTTTAATCCATGAAACTACCGATAAACCAGATCCTACAGCTTCCAAGATATAACTAATTACAATTACTGATCTGATAAAAAGGTCAATAATTGCCTGCTGAAACATTTAAACAATCAGTCTCTGGTTTTCAAACTGCCAATAATCAATGTTTGCCTCATGCTTCAGTGACATTTTTGCTGCTACAGCATGCCACATGCCAGAATACCTTCAAGAACCTGTTAACAGTATTATGTAGGCTTAATTCTAAATTATTGCAGTAACGAATGAGAATTTGTCAGTGAAATAAATAGTGTCTCTAATAAGATGCTTAACAAGAGAAAAATATCTTCTTCACCCTATCTCTGCTGAAGAAAAATATAAATAATTGATGCATTATACTACGTTGCAGGTAGGCTGAATGGTAGCCTTTTTAATCCTGCTCCTTAGAGAACTCATCTTGGCTGCCCTCAGACAAAGGAACCTTCAGGCTTGCCACCACTTTCCTCCAGAGTTTCTTCTGGAATGAAAACCTAAACATGCAGTCATGGAGGGAGCTGAAGTACTTTCTATGTAGTACCCTCTCTATGATACCACACTTTGTGTGGTCTGAGCTCTAGGCAGCTTGGTGGTGACCACCTTCCTTCAATATAAACATAAGCATTACGATCTATATTTCGGTCCTTCTTTTCCATCTCTACAAGCCAAAGCATAGTAACTGCTTGGTGGAGGAAAAAGCATGATAAGGATTATGATTCTTTTATGAGACAAAAATAGAGGAAAATTATTTCATTATTTTCATACTCAGTAGACACCCTTTTAAAAATTAAATACGCATAATTTTAAAGGATTTGGTGCAGAAAGGAAACAAGCCTGTGAAAATCCTTACTGTGCTTTATTTGGTTTTAAAAAAATAAATAAATAAATAAATAAAAATAAAAAAAGAACGAACCTTTAAGATATATACTCTCAGTAGTTACTGTCAAATCTGTAAGCCAACCACCTTTCGATATTAGCCTTCTAGTCAGAATCGACTACTGATTTTTTGAGTAATAAGAGAGGAAAAAAAGAAGGATTTTTTTGTTTTATCAACATATGCAATAGGAAAAAATACATCTACATCTAAGAAATCCAGTGAAGTATAATACCTGAATTGAAACCTAAAAATTATCACAGATTCTCAGCCAGTAAGATGAAAATGTTATGTTAGGAATTACCATTATTTAAATACATAAAGGAAATAGGAAATATTTATATAATAAGATAAATTATACTATTCTTAACATCATGAGACATCCACTACTTTCATGTAACTGAGAGATCACTTGAGAAATTCAGCCAATAAGATTACATGCTATTGAGCAGCAATCCAATAAGACTGGAAGCTAAGGGACATATATACATAAAAAAGGTTGATAAATATATGTATATTACAGATATATAAATAAATGGAAATCATGTAAGATCTATATATGAACAAAAATGTTTATTCCACCACACATAGGACAGAGTTCTCATGAACAGTTTAGGCAGCTGTTTTTCAAAAAATAAAGGTACATGTCTGAAACTAAGCTGGTCACCGAAATCTCTCTTTAAGTCACCAACAGAGATGCATGCATTTTTAAATAAATCTCATTTCAACACACTTGGAGTACTGGGTGCAGTTCTGGTCTCCTCAATATAAAAAGGACATGGAACTGTTGGAACAAGTCCAGAGGAGGGCCATGAGGATGATCAAGGGGCTGAAGCACATCTTCTATGAAGACAGGATGATAGAGTTGGGGCTGCTCAGCCTGGAGAAGGCTGCATGGAGACCTCATAGCAGCCTTTCAATATCTGAAGGGGGCCTATAGGGATGCTGGGGAGGGACTCTTCATGAGGGACTGTAGTGACAGGACAAGGGGTAATGGGTTCAAACTTAAACAGGGAAAGTTTAGATTTCTGGTTATTCTGTTCATTAGATTATTATTAAAACCAGGCACTCATTGGGTCTGCTTCCATTTCATGGCTTCTGTTGCATTGTGTGCAGCAGTTTAGTGACAGAAAGCGCAAATATCCAATATATTCACTGGGGTGAGGCACTGGAATGGGTTGCCCAGGGAAGTTGTGAATGCTGCATCCCTGGTAGTGCTCAAGGCCAGGTTGGACAGAGTCTTGGGTGGCGTGGTTTAGAGGGAGGTGTCCCTGACCATAGCAGGGGGGTTGGAATTAGATGATCTTAAGGCCCTTTCCAATCCTAACTGTTCTATGATTCTATGATTATATTCTGATAGTGTGTTTCATTACAAGGGAATAATATTTTTTGGGTTTAGGGAAATGGCTTTTATGCTTTAGGAAAGGAAATATTCCTCAACATTAATAGAGCACTGACACACAGGAATACAAAAGCATTTTGGCAAAGACGCAGCACAGGGAAACACACTTGAAGTCCTAGAGGTAATTAGAACAGGTAACTCTCTGCAACAAAGAAAACAGCATTATCTAAATAACTGAAGATATTAAAAAGCTAAAAGAAAAGTAGGCAACAGTGCAGTGAGCTACAGTTTGCTCAGCCTTCGTCTCTTTAAACTGTACACTTCCGTTTCAAACCACATAAATTTGGGGAAAGGAAAAGAAGACTAACAGAATTAGTCCCTTTTTTTATAAATTGTCTGCCACATTTTGTCTTCTCATGGTTTTATCTCTGTTAGATTTCTAGATCTGCAGTCCAATTTTAACGATGCATCTCACCTTTGTGAGCGTAGAGAGACTCTGAGCTATAGAACTATACTGCAGAATCAGTTAGGAATGACAAATTCCTTAATTTTCATCTAAAATGTATTAATTTGTTAAGTTGAACCAAAGAAACACAAGACAACCAGCCTCAAGAAATACCAGAAATTACTGAACTAATGTATCCCAAACCAAGTAATTTTATTTTCAAGGATCTCTGCTCATAACTGCTGTACTGTTTCAATTTTGCCTACAGTGTTTTGATTCACATTCTTAGGACACAAAACTTTTAGAGGGAGTAAGAGTATTAAGTGAACCTTGCTTGTGATTTATACACATCAAGTTCAAACATGGTTGTTATAAGTAGTTTTTAATTTATATATGTATACAGAGATACATATGTTCAATACATATTGTTAACTTCAACAGATCCATACTTTTTGTTACAGCTCATGAAAAACTAAAAACAATGGAGCACTGATTGATTAGAGTATCAACAAATCCTTTTGAGTAGGTAGTAAACTTAATGAAAATACCACATCCCTCATTTCTGCATTTTGCAAGACTTCACTCAGCCAGAAACATATCTTGCAGTAATGGTGAAGTCGCTAATATTGGTTTATTGTCTAGTACAAGCTGCAAATAACTCAATGTGGTGTGCTAATCTCAGCTGGACATCAGGCATCCAGCAAGCCACTCTATCAATTCCTCTCCTCAACTGGATAGGGGAAGAGAAAATACAACAAAAGCCTAGTGGGTTGAGATAAGGCCTTCCCCTCACCCCTCTCTTCTTCCCAGGCTCAACTTCAGTTTCTCTATACCCTCCCCCAGAGCCACACAAGGGGATAGGGAACAGGGGTTGCACAGTCAGTCCATCACACCTTGTCTCCACCACTCCTTCCTAGAACAGATATATTAACATTGACTCACTGAATACTTCAGATAGCTATATCTGATAGCTTAGGTATAATATTTAAGATATAGATATTTCCGATAGCTAAGAGAATGAGTTTTTTATACTTGTAACACCAGTAAAGTGTTGGGGATTGGTGAGGCACTGGAATGGGTTGCCCAAGGAAGTTGTGAATGCTCCATCCCTGCAGGTGTTCAAAGCCAGGTTAGATAGAGCCTTGGGTGACATGGGTTAGTGTGAGGTCTTCCTGCCCATGGCAGGGGAGTTGGAACTAGATGATCTTAAGGCCCTTTCAAACCCTAACTATTCTATGATTCTATTCTATGATTCTACATGTTGGTACACAAACTAGCCTTTTCCACAGAGACCAAGCAAACATGAAGATGAGTCAGATCAAGCCTCAAAGATCTTAAAAGGTCTGTAATGTCATTCCTAAAGAACCTTTTATTAAGAAAAACCGCCACAAAACTGCATTCAATATACTGGTATATCCCAGTAGAGAAAAAAAATGCTGCCTTTAAGTGACTACAGTCAAAACAGGGTTAGTGCTTGTTTCTTCCTGATGACTGAAATGTCTATCGGATTACTACTTTCTGAAATAAAGTATGTGAAATCATTAATCAGGTGTTTTCTATGCTTAAAACAAAGAAATAGTCAAATAAACAATTTCCCTGTTCACTAACTGAAATTTAGACTAGCAGCATATAGAATCACAGAATAATTAGGGTTGGAAAGACCTTAAGATCATCTAGTTCTAATCCTCCTGCCATGGGCAGGGACACCACATACTAAACCATGCCACCCAAGACATTGCCTTATTCTAAGTTGTTATATTCTTTAGAGGTAGGCTTAACCTTTTGCAGCCTTACAATAAAAGGAAACAGAAAAAGAAAGTATTTGGCATCTGGTTAATTCATCATCAGTATGAACACATTTAAAAGTTCAAGTGACTTAAAAATCACCTAAATGCCACAAATCCTCCGGTATCTGCTAAGTGGTGTCCATCACATAAAACAGGTAAAATGAAGTGGGTAAAATAATCTGACAGCATTACTGAGGGCTCAGACTTGAACTGAATGGTCCTCTACTTCTCATGCACTGAAGATCACTTCTCATGTGCTGAAGTGCTTTAAAATTTTGACATTTTTCAGAAGTTGGAAAATTTTCATTGAACTTGCATAGGTACATTCACTTTAGTTCATGGCTCAGGGGAGTAAGACTTCATAAGCCATCAGCATCCCATAAGAATAAATGCAAATGAACTGAATTTTCTTCTCCCCCCATGCTCCCTCCCTCTTACTTGCCTCACTTTTAAAAACTCTATTACAAGCTTCATTTTTCAAAGACAATACGGATCAGGAACTTTCTCGTTCTCACATAGTCAGGCTTCAGAACACAGTAAATACAATATTTATAGTACTTTTTTTCACATGGAACTCTGATTTTGCCCTCTCATAACTCCCTGAATTGTCTTGAAAATACTAAAATCACAAGTTAGTATCAAAAGACATACTGGGGAAAAAAGTTGTCAACAGCTCTGTCTCAGTCTAATTTGACAAAATTTCTCCTGCATTCAGTGCTGTTTGGCCTCATTAAACAGCATTGCAAGAAGAGACAAAACAATCTTTAAAGGAGCATAGATTACTGAAAACGGGTAATCTAAAACTACCAAATAAGTAAAAGATATGACAGTCATAAATATGCAGTTAAAACTACTTGATTTGCAGGTTCCCTGATAATTTCCAATTAAGCATCTGAATACACTCAAACATATTAGCATGTCAATAGGAACGTAATTTTATGTTAATTCTTTATGTAAACTCATGTTTTTTACATGGCAACCTAATTTCACATTCATTTACCAAACTTTAGTTTTGAAATGCTCTGTGTTCTTTCAAGTTCACTTATTTATGTGTCCCTAATGATAAAGCTAAAGTAAGTAACATCAATAAAGCAAACACTATCACTTATATATATTTATATGTAGCTATGTAGATGTGTACTTCCTAGAAGGAAGTGCAGCAGGAGGGCCAGGAGACCTCCTTGGATGGATAAGGACCTGCTGAGGAAAATGAGGGAAAAAAAGAGGCTTATAAATGGTGGAAGCAAGGACAGGCAGATTGGGAAGAATAGAGGGATGTTGTCTGCGAAGCTAGAGACCAGGTTAGGAAAGCTAAGGCCCACTTAGAATAAAACTTGGCTAGGGATGTGAAAGATGACCAGAAGGGATTCTATAGGTACACTGAGAATAAAAGACAGACTAGGAACAATGCGGGCCCTCTCTGGAAGCTATCAGGAGAACTGGCTACCCTGGATTTGGAGAAAGCTGAGGCTCTTAATGACTTCTTTGCCTCAGTCTTCACTAGCAAATGTCCGATCATACCACCCTAGTCTTAGAAGGCAGACACAAGGACTGTGAGAATTAAGACCTTCGGCCCACTGTGAGAGGATCTCGCAACAAAAACAAAAGCTACAACAGAGGAAGTTTACAAGGTTAAAAAGAGCAGCTTGTGTTCAAATAGTCAGGGCATTTTAATATTCAACCTAGACTTCAAGTCACAATCTCTTAAAGTCACTGAAAAAAAGACGGAATTTTAGTAACATCTAGATAAAAACTGTAAGTGAAATCTGAAAAAAAAAAAAAAAGATACCCAAACACATTGAAATAACCAAAGCAGTACTGACACTCTATATCAAAGCAGTCATGTGACTGTGTTTGCTTTGGCTGGGTAGAGTTAACTATCATTACAGTAGCTAGTATGGGGCTATGTTTCAGGTTTGTGTTGAAAACAATGTTGACAATACAAGGGTGTATTATCAAGAAAAAGTTGGGAGGGGACACAGCTGAAACAGCTGACCTAAAGTGTCCATATGACATCTTTGTCAGCGACATGGAGAGTGTGACTGAGTGCACCCACAGCAAGTTTGCAAACAACACCAAGCTGTTTGGTGCTGTCGACATACTAGATAGAATGGGTACTGTGAAGAACAAACTTCACACACTTCAGGGCTGGGCTAGTGTAAGCCTCCTTAAGTTCAACAAAAGGAAATGTAAGGTCCTACACCTGGGTGGGGGCAACTCCAGGCACAGCTACAGGTTGGGGAGAGAAGATATTCTGAGCAGCCCTGCAGAGAAGGACATGGGGGTGTTGGTCTATGAGAAACTGCATGAGCCTGCAGTATGTGCTTGCAGCCCAGAAAGCCAGCCATATGCTGGACTGCATGACCAGCAGGTAGAAGGAGGTGATCCTGCCCCTCTACTCTGCTCTTGTGAGACCTCACTTGGAGTACTGTGTGCAGTTCTGCTGTCCTCAACATAAAAAGCACATGGAGCTCTTAGAACAAGTCCAGAAGACGGCCAAAGGCATGATCAGGGGGTTGAAGCACCTCCTGCATGAAGACAGGCTGAGAAAGTTGTGGCTGTTCAGCCTGGAGAAGAGAAGGCTGCCTGGAGACCTCGTAGTAGCCTTCCAGTATCTGAAGGGAGCTTACAAGAATGCTAGAGAGGGACTATTCCTTAGAGACTGTAGTGACAGGACAAGGGGTAATGGGTTTTAACTTAAAACTTTATTTCTCCTCCCCCCACCATCCTCGTCTCACTTTTATTTATTTAATTATTAAACTGCTTTTACCTAAAGACATAAGAGTTGTCTCACTTTTACCCTTCAGATTCCTTCCCCCCATTCTGCCTGGGGGGAGTGAATGAGGAGCTGTGTAGTGCTTATTTGCAAGCTGGGGTTAAACCATGACGGCAATCCAGGCATCTAATCTAGTCCGCAACAGTCTTTTTCAGAGAAAATTTGCAGCTGTGTGTACTATGGAAAATTAAAGCCCAGTACAAACTCTCACTATGGAATATAATCTTGATTTTAGACTCTGTACTAATCTAACAACACCTGAAGAATTAATTAAGTAAAATTTTATAGTTACTAACTAGCATCCCGTTCAAGGCATCATAAATGTATATACACTAGAGAAAAAATGCAGGTAAAAGTATAAATAAGGATAAAATTTATTTACATTTGTATTTGTTATGGAGATAGATATGATTGTTGATGTTTATATTGCAAGTTTTTTGCCTAAAGTTCACAAAGAAATTCACAAACCTGAATTGCCTATCATTAACAGCAATATGCTTAAGAAAAATAATATAAATTGATATATGAACAAGCCTGTTTCCACATGAAAAGTGACATATGGCAACTGAGTTTCCTCTTACTTGATAGGAAATTAAAGCAGGACAATGAAAGTAAAGAAGTTCTGGAACTGTATAACAGCTAGAGAATACAAGGATAATAACATCTGTACTGGGAGCCAGTTTTTTCCCCCTTTATTATAAAATACTGAATGCTCGTACGACTACACCCGTAACTACAGACCTGATAAGCTCAACTACTTCAACTTAGAAATCTAAAATGTGATTTCAAGCAGCTGAACTATTTAAATTCTAATTTTAAAGAGATCTCCAAACTTATTTGAATTCCCTCACTACCATGTTTTCCTCTTCCCAGAAGCAGAAAAAATAAAAAACTCAAATTCCCTCCAATTGCGTTTTTTGGCTTTGTCTCCTTTTGGTTCAAAAAGTCTCTTTTACCAGAGATAGGAAAATAATGTAAAATTTTACAAGTAAGATTTGCTAATGGTTCATTTCTAGAATTTTAAGTTACTAGCTAAATTTTGATTTACATCTCTTTCTGTTAACAGAATTATCTGCTGTAACACAAAGTAGGCAAATCAGACAAAATTCAGAGTTTATGTTTTCTGCTTTCAGCTCTGCTGCATTATAAAGAGCAAGATCATTAATCCATTGATTTCCATGCACACAATGAATGTCTAGAAGCTCATAGTTCATTAGCAAAATTACTAGAATTTCTATGTATTACCCAAATATTCTTAGGATCTAATACTCTGAGAAGGATAGACATTTTACATCCCCTGTTAGAATGACACTAATATCCTACACTAAGGGGATGTTAATGAGCATATAACGTAGAGCATTTATGTTTTGAATTACAGACTGTTTCCATCTGGCAGTTTCAAGAGGTCTTACTGCCACAGCACTAAAAAACATCTTTTGATTCAGCATCACAAATATAGTACAAAACTGTAGAAATCTCTCTCCAAACTAATAACACTGAAGTGAAGCATCAAAACTGACCTCCTGGTCAAAGAAATACATTCCATTACAAAATATATAAACCTTCTCAGCAATACCAAGTCAATATAGATTTTAAATGGAGTTCAAATTCCAATTATGCTTTAACTGTGTATCGTGCCTAGTTAAAAAAGAGATTCTGAGCATGTAGATATGGTACATTTTTCCCAGCAATTCTGGGCAAAATATTGTTATTATAAGCAACAATTCAATTCCGTATCAATTATTTAATTACTGCCATGAAGGTGCAACAGTCAAACCTAAAAGTGGCACATAGTAAATTACGTGTTATTTCTCATTATAATAATCAGTATGAATGTGGATACTTCTCATACATTAATTAATTCATTTTTCACTGTGCTGCATAAGATGAAGCACCCAGTATCTTAAGTTCCCAGATATCTACTGGATATGGAGAAAGGAATGCCACAGAGAATAAATATTAACAAAATACTAATGTTCAGCCTGATGTGCTCCAGATCACATTTTGTGAAGCAACACAATAAACATCCTTTTCTACCACAGTTCTTTTCAAAAAAGTCTTATGAACCCCCTGAAGTGCACAACACCCACAAATGTCACCTAGGACAGGAGCTATGCAGCACACCATGGCCACACTAGAAGTCCATCTAATACTGTATCGACTCAGGGTTCCCACCACCAGAATCATCGAATCATAGCATGGTTTGGGTTGGAAGAGACCTTAAAGCTCATCCAGTTCCAACCCCCTGACACCTTTCACTAGAACAGGTTGCTCAGGAAAGGACATAAGATTGTACAACTTGTCATTACCTTTCCTAAAAGTTAATGAAATCCTCATCTTCCTTAAGAGAGTATGTTCTTTTCTTGTGGGACCTAAAAGAACCAGCGCCTGCTGATGAAAAGCAGAAGAGGAGAAAGATAGGCCTTCTAAAAAAAAAAAAAAACTTAGTTTATTCTAATTTGCCTTGTCTACTTGTATTAGGATAAAATTTACTCATTTGTTCAAAGAAACTTTAGTCTTGCCTGCTTAAGTGAAGAGATTTTCTTCTGCAGTCCCATGAATAAAACTTTGTTAACAAATTCTGCAGAGGCCAGGAACTGAAGACTGATAATGCGTAATATTACTTACCTGTAGTCTCAAGCGCAGTTTAAGACGTCACAAGTGTATGTTTTCTTATATGAACAAATATAACTGCGCATCATACTTATGGAACCTAATTCACCAAGCAATGACTCTTAGAAGTACATGAGTTACTGTAGATGGTTGTCAGGGGTCTGGCAAATGGTCTTAAGTGTCATGAAGTATGATTCAGCGTCACACTGAACAAAAGGTTAGGAGTCATTCATGCAGTAACAGGAAAAAAAATTGTATTTGGAACCGGTGAGATACCCAGGATCATGCACCTGACACCTGCAATTCAGGATGTATTTGAGTAACTGGAAAGAATTGTGACAATCCCTGAAAAACTGAAATGTGTACCTTACAGTAAAAGATTACAAGAGCTCTGTCAAATTACCAAAGATATGACTAAGCCACTGACTTCATCACTGCCTATTAACTTCACAAGGAACATTACTTGGAAAATAA
>JASSUY010015461.1:1324-13589 GCA_032466535.1 Forpus xanthops | reverse complement strand
AAGCAGAAGCAGGACACATAACCCAAACTGACCAAAGAGGTATTCCATACCACAGCATGTATGCCCAGGATGTAAAAACGGAGGGCAGAGACCCAGAAGGGTGAGGGATGCACTGCTTGGTCAGGCTGAGTATAGGTAGTGAGTGATTGTATTCTTTCCTTGTATTTCTCTTGTCTTTATTATTATTGATGGTAGCAGTAGTGATTTGTGTTATACCTTAGTTACTAAACTGTTCCAATCTCAAGCTGTGGGAGTTGCATTCTTTCGAGTCTCCTCCCCATCCCCCAGGGAGCAGGGGGAAGAAAGAAGAGGAGTGAGTGAGTGAAATTGCATGGCTGATTTACAGCTTAAACCACGACAAGAATACATAGCATCAATTAGGGGTGATGAAATATTATAGTATTGTGCAATATATTTCTGTTATCAAAGCTCAGAATTTTGTATCTATGGCAATTCATTGCAAAGGACTTGAGTTATAATTTAATTAAAATTAATATAAAAAAATTACTGTAGATTTCTAAGAGGAGGTCACTCAGATAATCATGGCAACACTGTGATATAGTTAACTTTGGGTTTGGCACCAAGCAAAGTGGTTTCTTCAGATATCTTGCAGCCCTGCCTGGATAACTCCATAAAAGATATTTCAAAATATTAATTTTGCTACTAAGAATGTTCTTAGTTCTCAGTTTTTATTAATAATAATCTGCGCTTTTTAAAGCACCTGTGGGCAAGCAGCTACATCACAATCAGTGACTAAAGCCTCCCATCCCAAATGAATTTCACAAGGTGTCTTATAACTTTATTCATTACTAGTACAGACATTGATTCAAACTATTCTTCTTCTCTGAAAGATGAGTAGCAATGTGTCACGGTTTAAGCTCAGCCATAACTGAGAAAAAGTCACGCAGTCTCTTACTTCTCCCCCATCCTCCCTCCGCTCCGGGAGGGATGGGGAAGAGAATCAAAAGGATGTAACTCCCAAGGGTTGAGATAAGTACAGGCCAGTAACTAAAGTATAACGCAAAACCACTACTGCTACCGCCAATAATAATAATGATAAGGGAAATAACAATGGAAGAGAATACAACTGCTTACCACCCACCGACTGAAACCCAGACTGACCCAAGCAGTGATCTAACTCTACTGTGTAACTGCCCTCAGTTTATGTACTGGACATAATGTGCTGTGGTATGGAATACCCCTTTGGCTAGTTTGTGTCAGGTGTCCTGTCTCTGCTTCCTCCCACCTTCCCCTCCTCCCTGGCACAGCTTGAGACTCAGAAAGTCTTTGGTCAGACTAAATATTACTGAGCAGCAACTGAAAACATCAGTATTATCAGAGCTGTTCTCAGACTGAAAGTCAAAAATACAGCATGGCACCAGCTACTAAGAAAGAGAACAATGACTGCTACTGCTGAGCCCAGGACACAATGAGTTGTAACTCTCATAACTTTATTTTTATAATTTTTTCCTGTGTAAATAATAATAATTAATAACACAGTGAATCATCTCATTTTAGAAAGAAGCGTGACAGCCACTAGAGCTATGAGATGCTACTAATAATTTGTTTTTCCATTTTGTAGATGGAAAATAAGTAATTTTAGAGTTTAGTCACAAGAACTGTGATTTTGCTTAAGCTGAAGAGCAGTATTCTCATGCCTCTTGTTCAAAAGAAAGTTGCAATAGCCACCACCTTAGTTGAAGAAAGATTTGAGTCTGCATTTCCAAAATCTTGGCCAGAAAGCCTCTTCAGATGCTTGAAGCTCTGCAGCTGCTCGTGACTGCAGGTGTTGCCCTTCTGGTTTGGCTGAGCACTTAGGGACTCGTTTCATGCCTATACCTGTCAGGGGGTCACAGGCTTCAGGAAGCAATTCAGTATTCATGAGTCTAGAGAGAAAATGAAGCTGTAGGGAGTGTGTAGGGAATATTTGCCAGGAAAGTGAGAAGGAGGTGGAGTTCTCGATGCTGCTGTAAGGAATGATTTGCATTTTGTTTTAAATGAAAAAAAAAAAAACAAAAAAACCAGGAATAGCACTGTAAGTAGGGATCATTATAAAAACTCAGGACCAGCTTCGGGGTCTAAGGTGCTAATGCATGGTATTGAGTTGACATAGGCCAGAAGCCTACATCCAGAGCTGGGTGCCTGACACCACACCAACCTCTACTTGTGATTTGCTGGGATAAAGTAATTTGCTTCCTCTGTGGTTGATTCCACCTTACTCTACTTTTCTTTGGTTTATTCTTATTGCCCCAATTAATTAGCTTTCTCCTATTCCTTGTTCAGATTCCTTGGCCCAGTCCCTTGAGTAACAGACAAATCGGACAGAGGATGTGGTTAATATGTGGTACTAGCTGCGGCTCAGTTTTATATAAGACTGTGTTAGTCTGTGCAGTGAATTGTGACTAATTGCTTCTCCACTACTCTGCTAGTCTGTGAAAAGGCCAGCATTGCAAAAGACCAAATCAGAGCTCCTCACCAAATCTCCATAAGTATACATAAAAGGTAAACTTTGGTAAATGAGGTCTGATTGGTAGAGGACTGAAGTGTTTTAATGAAAGAGACGTGCCCATCTCTGGCTCCTCTTCAAGTTTGTAATTTCCCCTCAGGTGTAATCATAGGATCATATAATCAACTGGTTGGAAAAGACCTTTAAGATCATCAAGTCCAACCTTTACTCTCGTACTATCAAGTCCACTACTAAACCATGTACAAAACAGGTTTGACCTGCAGATCTTGTGAAAAAAAAATCATCCTCTTTGTGTTTCTCTGCAAACAAAACCTGTATTTTATAAACCTGCGTAGTTTCTGTTTTTTGGTTTATCAAGTGTGGCTTTGAATTTTTATTTTATTCAATAAATATAATTTCTCCCTCTCTTGCTTTCTTTCTCAGTGCCAAAAACTACACAATGGCTTTTTAATATTTAATGAATGAGATCATTTTACAGGTTTTAGTTTAAAGGTAACCATAGCACAAATACATTCATTATTAACTGCAGAACGGCAGCGTAGCTTCTTGGGAACCTTCTTTAGTATAATATGAGAACTCCTGTCAACAGAAAACAGCGCTGATATTGTTGTTAAGTGTGACAAACTGGCAAATGCAATGGGCACCACACTGGAACAATGCAAACTGCTCATATCAATGGAAGAGGCGATGTTTAAAAGTGAGGTGAAGGGAGACAGCGAGAGGTTATCGAGGAAGGTTCGATTCCGTGTTGCATCCTCGCACAGTGGGAGAGTGCTGAAGGAGGTGTACGCCGATGGGGAGGCTGCTGACTCACTGGACTCTGAGTATGCTAGCAGCTCGGAAACCGACCAAACCAGCCGGCTGAGTGAAGTGGATGGGCAGCAGAATGGACACATAGGGTCTGAGTGTGACGAAAATGAGAACGAGCAGGACGATTTGCTCATTTTAGTCAGAGCCACTAAAGAGAAAGGTTTTGGTACAAAGCGAGTCAACATCCTCAGCAAAAATGGCACAGTCAGGGGAGTCAAGCATAAAGTCAGTGCTGGTCAAGCCCTCTTTGACAATTTGGCAAAAGTATTTCAGGTAGGTGATACTGTTCTGCTGGCTCTAAGTCCCGTATCTGTCCCTTTTAACTTCCTGTGTTATTCTTCCCTTTGTCCAAACCTCTCTCATTTTTGTTTTCTCAATATTATGTCTCATTCCCATTGCTATGCACTTGCTGCTTTTGCACAGAAAGGGCTCATTGGTCTATCTAGTGTACAGTAGTTCCACACTCCAAATCAACTGAACTTTTTTTTCAAAATTGACTTAAGTTTTGCTGAGTTAAAATGTGAAAGTTGTGCTTCCCATGTATGGACCAGGAAAGAAACATAAGATAAGAATTAACTGGGGCTTTACTGGAGGTCTCTGTAGATCCACTGTACACAAACAGGTCATGTTTCCACTCCTGTTATATTAGTTCTAATGAGTTTACAATGTTACCCGCTGTCCCTGACATGGAAATATGTATACTTGCAAATTCCATTGTGTTTAAACTGCAGAGTAGATGACCTTAGGTGCAGGATGGCAACAGTGATGGTCTTTCCACATGAAAACTTCAGAGGAATGAAACTGTAGTCAGAGGTCTCTTACTAATATCTATTTTCCATTTCTTTCATAAAAGGAGCAGAATATCTGTATTTGAAACAGTATATGCCATACTGATGCTTTACACAGAGAAACAGAGGCCTCAGAAAAATCAAGATAAAAGTTCTAAAAAATGTAGCTCATATATATAATTTATCTATATGCACTATTTAAGCCTTTGAAACATTAATATGTCATTGAAAGAGCAACGAATATGAAACTGAACACTTTCTAAAGGTTTTAATCATAGAAAATTATGAAGGTCAGTTAAATTAACCTATAACTGGTTTCAAGGCAGTGTTTTAAAAAACATTTATACAGTTTTAAAGCATGAGGAGTTTGATATTAGTAATGACTTTTTGTGAATTGAAATGAAATCTTCTAAAGTTATTTTGTACTTTGAGACTAAGTCATTTCATAATTCATTTAGGAATGGCTATAGACTAACATTTTCTTGCTTCTGAGTATAAATTAATTCTCTATGTTGTACATAACATAACAGTCTTTCTGTCAATACTTATGTTCTTGCGGGTGTTGGATGTTTCAAAGACAAATTAGCTGCTCATTTCTGTTTTTTACATCACATAGCTCTCAAGCAGCTTGCTCTTTTTCAAGCCACTCACTGAAGAGTTTTTCCTTGAGTTCCCTACTCTGATAAAATGTGTAACAAACTTTCTCTAAATAGGTATGAGTTAGGAAGTGTTAACTGGGGCATATCTGGGTTCTTCTCCAAACTCAATTCCTAATACTTTTCTGTGTTGTTTCACTACATGGAGTACATCATTCCATCTCACTAGCCTCATTCCCTCCTGAAAGCTTTCTTCTGCTGCATGAGTGACACCTAGATAACAAATCTGAATCAGCTAAAAAAATGGGCCCATTTGAAGACATATATACCTTATTAGTGTGCCTGTCACCATGCTGTTTCTACCACTGTTTTTGGGTTGGAAGTTCTTCAGACAAGGTTCATGAAATCAATGTACTTTGATTGCAGTGTTGTTTCTTTTATTCCTAGCAGAGCTACAGCTAGAACCAGCACTATTGCCATGAGGTGTTTTGCTGGAAGAAAGTAATGCTTAAGAGGAGGCATAGCCATTTGGTAACTTCATGAATTTCTATGTAGCTAAGTTTACCACAGTCCATAATTAAAACCTGCAAAATACAGAATGGTTTACAAGATGATGAGGATCTTATATTAACAATATTTTACAGCAGAAGAAAGTAGAAGAATTAAATTGTCAGGTGAAAACAAACAAGACAGTTTTTCATTGAGCATGTAATTAAATTTAAGAATTCTCTGCTAAAAAATAGATTCATAGAATCACAGAATCAACTAGGTTATAAAAATCTTTAAGATGGTCAAGTGAAACCATTATCCCAGAACTGCCAAGACCACTACTAAATCATACCACTGATGGCCTCATCTACACTGTTCTTGAAAACTTCCAGGGACAGTGATTCCATCACTTCCCTGGGCAGCCTGTTCCAATACGTGATCACCCTCTCTGTGAAGAAATTTTTTCCTAATATCCAATCTAAACCCTCCCTGGCACAGCTTTAGGCCGATACTTCTTGTCCTAAGCAGGTTTTGAAAGCAGATGAGGGAAAAAAATGAGAAACTGAACAGCTTCTGCTTAGACAAGTCTGGATGGCTGATTTGCAGAAGTAGCTGTATATTCTTACCTAAAGCATTTACTGGATCAAAGACATATATTTAGTAATATAAAGAACATCGTGATTTGAGGTTTCTACACAAACAAGTTCCTATTTCCCCAGAGAGAGGAGTCTAGTGAAGCAGAATGACAGTTTGTATAACTTTTGTCATACTTTGAGCCAGTTTTCTATGCCACATGGTGAACACAGAGGAGAGCAAAGCGCAAGGGTTGGCTTTGGGACTGATTTGGAATTGCCTGATTCCAGTGTGAAATATGATCAAAATCCACCTAGTTACAACTGAAGTAATGACCTTCAGGATGAGGTTAGAGTATGATGTCTAGTTTTCTGTAAGTATATTCCAGACAAGTAATTGCACAGCAATGTCACTTAGAGAACACTAGAGTTCTTTATTCAAATATATGATAAAATAGAAATATGTCTTTATTAGAAGATACAGTTTGAAATCTCTTGATCAGGGCATTTTTGTAAGTTCTCTCCTTGATTATGGCAGGTCTTCTGCAGTTACATGTTTCTCTACTCTTAGATAAGCAACAGACGGTGTATAACAGTAATTAACTTGTGTTCTTTCCACACCAGACTCATCTGAAAAAAATCACACCTTCTGTAGTTTTGGGGAATTTTAGGATAGAGATGTAATACAGGAAGTATTTCTAGATGAAAAGGTGGTTTTGGTGGTTGTTGTTATATGATACAAGCCTGACCTGGGAATGTATACCTCCTGCCAAGAAGACATGCATCACCTACTACATCTTCTATACATCAAGTAGTACTTCTATATTATGCTTCTATACACTGAGCACTTCTATCACCAGCAGAACAAGCAATTTCCCATTTCCACTGTTTTCTGAGAAAAGAGGCTAAGTCCCTTTCAATGACTGTCTGTGTCCCTGCGTGTAAGCTAATCCAGCTCTGCGACAGCCAAAGGTCTCCCATCAGATATATCCTGCACCACTGCTGAAGCTGCTGTGAGCTCATCAGGAGCAGCTAGCTGTGTGTGGCTGGGATGAGCATGGCCATGAGGACAGGGTTGGATCCCTGGGTGGGCAGGACATGTCCAGGGATTTTCTCAGCTTCATGTCAGGACATTCTGTGGGCAGAAAGGTGCAGGAGAGACCAGCCTTATTGACGCTTACAGGAATCATGGTTTCCATGGTAATCTCTCCAGCCTTTCCCTCCCAGGGGTGGATGCCGTAAGGAGAGCGTTGACATGGCAACCACATCCTGAGGTGGATCCTGCTTGGTGGAGAAGGCAGAAGGCCAGTCAGTGGTCATCAGTGGAGGGCAAGGGTGGTCACATATGTCCACCTGTCATGTGCACCTATCCTGAGACTGCAGGGGTGGCTTCCTCCAGGGCTGGTAATACAGCAATCAGTTGGGAATATTTTATTTGTGAAAATGTGCACTACTGAAAAACCTGAATAATAGAAAGGATCTGGAGCTCCCAGTTTCCCTATTCACGCACCTCCTTGGTATAAGTGAGATTATCTCCTGCTGAAACACTAAAGCTACTGGTGTCAGCAGCTTTGAAACTGACCTGGGATGTGACCTGCTAATTGCACAAGAAGTAGAAGTCCCTTCTCTGTGTATCCAAAGCAATTGTGGTGTTATTTCAGAACATTACTCAAATTTTTATTTTCTAATGCTTGGAATACTGTTAAAGTGCAGATGGGTATGAGTATTTCCATAGAAAGTAGTAGCAAAATGGTTCTTGTTTCCTTGTAATAATACAATTCTCTTCATTACCAATTTTTATGACTAGACCAACCCTATGATGTCTACCAGGTGACACAAAGCAAAAAATCCTTGGGTTGCCTGCATTATGTAGTGCAGCAGTCATTCTGTGCCAGACTGTGTTTCCTTCAGTGTAATGGAGCTCAGCCAAAGGTTTTACACAGGTGTCCCCTCATTTGCACTGTTTCAGCATGGGCCTTTTCCTCCATTTCCATACTTACACACTTCACTGGCCTTCCAGCCTCCTCTGAAAGGTCACCTCCTGCTGAATTAGCTACATATCTCACTCTCAGGCAGCACTTGCTGACATCTATTACGAAAGGGCATGCCTGGTTAACAAATGTGGTTAATGCTTTTGTGAACATTGCATCAGAGGGATACGGGTCAAGAGTCAGACATAATGTACCTTGTCTTTACCATATTTTCCAGCTCAGTGTCTCAGGTAGAACTAACATTTAAGGTTGCCAAGTGCAAGTCAATGTTTAGCCTGATAAAGAATTAGCTTAATAATGCTTAGATAGAGAGGTAGGAAAGAGTTAAGAATTGGGTGGCATCTTGTTAAAAGGAGAGCTTCTGGAGTGGTTAGGTTCACCTTCATGTTTCTTTACTTGTAGGTGACCTGGAAAAGTGAATACACAGCAAGACATGCAGAGTTTACAGATCAGCAGTGCTAGGTAATTAAATAGAGAAAATAGTCAGCAGCAAAACCAACTGTCTTCCAAAGAAGGCAGATGCAGAAAAGTGCCGTTAAGGAAGTTTTCGGGTTCAATAGTACAAGCAAAGGTTCTAGGGTGAGTGGCACATTGTATACCACTCCAGTTCCTGGAGCATCTGTCACTACAATCCCCCAAACTCTGGGAAGAGAGAGAGATAAAGGTTTGCACTTCCACTGGAGAAATCCTGATGTTGTCCTCCTGGCTTCTTTGGCAGATAATCCGTGCTGACACTGGACTGTGAACTCACAGACTTCTGATAGGACTGGGCTAAGACTGTAAAAGCCTCCTGAATTTTCCCTTCATATTTTTATCCATACACACTGATCTGTGACTCCCAAGTAGGCAGAGCTTGTAAAAGTAAAATACATGCTTGTACCCACTAATAGCAGTGTTAGGGAAACCTGACAATGATCTAAAGCCATAGCATTTGCTGTGGTAATACCACTTACATGGGTGGAGATGAATCCCAGTGAGCTATAGGTACCTCCTCTGAGATATAAAGTTCTAGTGTTAGCAAGTCTCGAAAACTAACTATTGAACAGTGTCACACTGAAATCCATTGAAGAACAGGAAAAATTGTAATGATGCAGGACATCAAGAAATCATTAAAAGTAGGTTTCTGTGGTTACAGGACAACTGTTATTAGGAGGACAACTGGATCACCACTGGAACAGGCATCATGTCCTTTCACTACTTCCTTTGTGCTTTCTTAAGTGCTTTGATCTGTGATCACAGTGCATGGCACGGTGTTTCAGCTAATTCAGCTGATTAAATCACAGTTAAACGAGGCAGTTTCTGGAGCTGGTGGATGAACAGTCACACTGATTTAAAAAGGAAGATATTTGGGTCTGTGAGATTTTAAAAGGAGCCTGGGGTTGGTCAGTACTTAGGAGATTGTATTGGTGTTTACTGTTCTCATAGAATCCTATAAATCAGCTGTAAAGCACTGAGCTCAGACAAGTCTATTATTAGACTGTTTGTGATATTTTAGGGTTTGCTGCTATTGGACTTGAAATACGTATTTGACATAGACTCACAATGATCATTAAATAGACTTTAAACTAAACATCTGAAAGTGATATACAAACTTTGAGTTAAAAATATAAGTAATAATTAAGGGATATCTTGACTTTTGAGCACACTCAACACTGGGAAGCTTAGCAACAAAACCATAGTTATATTTGCCACTTCTTCAAGACTGAATTAATAACTGAATAAAAAAAAATTGTTAAACTTCTATGCTGGCAGTCTGATGGGCATGCACTGGACAAATTTCCAGAGCACCACATGACCTCCAAGTTATCTTTGCTGTGATGCATCTTGATCCTTAAATGAAGATACATAAATGAGGATACAGTTCTTGAGACACTCAAGTGCACTGTATGAGACCAAGCAGAGGGAAGCACTGTGACAATAAACATTTCCATTCTATGTTCACATATGTGTCTGCTTCAGAAGATATAAAAAACAGGTACTTCGTCTGCTTCTTGGATCACACCTACATCTGCAAGTGAGTGAAAATTGTTATGACACTGAATTAATATTTCTCCAATTCCTGCAATATTTTTATCAACTTAGCATAGGCAATGACTATGTAAAGTGCAAAATAGCTGACAACTAACTTTCACAAATTTTACAGTAGACATCAAGCATTAGTGGCATGAGCAGTACAATTCTCAATCTGTGCTCACCAGCCTTCCCTTTGACAGACTGAACTGACACACTTCCTAGTAAGAGACTGTGCAACACACTAGAGTCTCAAGTATATTCAAACTCTGCTAGCTGCAGGATGAAAGCAGCAGTAAGGAAAAGATAATTTTGCACTTCATTAGCACCTTCTCTCTTCTGTTTCTAGAAAACAGCTTATAACAACTGATTGACACTGAGTAGTATTGTCTCAGACCTGCCCCAGCCAGTCTCAATGCCTGTGGTCTAAACAGATTGTGCAGGCTCTAGGTTAATACAGAGCTGCTGCGCTAGGATGTGAAGGAGAACAAAATTAAATTGTTCTCTCTGTAAAGTCTACTCCATATGTCTACTTTTCCAAGCAGAGTCATTTATTAATAAGCCTCATTCCCTGGCCTTACCCTTTGCATGAAAAAAGGCATTGTACCAAAAAAGGTATGGTGGTCCTGCAGGGAATATCTATATACAGAATACGTAGTACTAGAGTGAACCAAGACTTCAGGTCTTCAGATTCAAAAACCCATAGGCTTCTGACTTAGACATCAAGAACCAAAACTGTGATACTCCAAGCCTCTCTTTGGTGCCTTCATTTCTCAAATGAAGCAAAAGCCTTCTAATGATGAAAATTTGACTAATGATCTGCCTTGGCCTTGTGTCTCAGTATCTCAGTATTGACAAGACATGACAGTTACCTCCCACTCATCCCACAGAACCACAAAAAAAGGCATTTCTTTGCCTGTTTCACCTGCAGAGGACTTGATGCAGTCCTCCAAGCATGCCTAGTGGATCAGATCCTACACAAGCAGACGCTGCTTTGTACAAATTGGGTCTGCAGGAGGCAGTGGTAGGAGTTGTACTTTTAATTAGACAGTCACAAGACAGCATGAATAAATTACTGGAGCAGGAATGGGACACAGGTTTGATGATTCTCAACTTGCCATAACAAATACTACTAATATATAGCATCAGGCGTGACTTCCATTTCTTTCTTTCCTGCTCTTAAGCATTATAGTGATGGCATTGTGTCAGCATAGAGATATTCTATGAAAAAGCTAGAAAAGCTGTGACTTGCCTGCTAGGGACAAGAGATAGAGAGGGGATTGAATACAGGTAGCCAAGACACAAGAGACTGCAAACAGCCAGGTTTTGCCACCTTGTTTCATCCGCTCTCTTTAAATCTAAAAAAAAAATTTGCTTTCTTTTTGAAAGAAAGAACCAGTGCACTCACTTTCAGTCAATAGAGGTGAATGCCAATTGGAAAAAGGTGCCTCCCAGTTGTACTAAGTGAGATTCGTAATTCATATTGGCCTCAGGAAAATCTCAGAGCTGAAAAGAGTCAAAAAATGAGAGAGTATTGTAAAGGAAATAACATATATGCTTGTCATCCTCTTACTTTTAATTATCTACCTGGTAGAAAACCTGGAATACCAGATGAACACTGAGTGCATGCCTAGGTACTGCTCTGGGACTCTTACATAATGTGCCTTTATGGAACTGATCTATAAGTTACTCAACCTTTGAATTAACATGGAAAATCCTTCATCTTACTTCAAATGGAAAAGGGTAATGCTATATAAACATCTTAGGATGCCAGTACAGAATTTCTTTTATTTATTCTAACACAATTTTTTTTTTCTGAATTCCCTCTTACAGCAGAGATGAAAAAAATGATCAGTCTTACTCCTTACTAGTAGCAATAGCCCTTCACTTTTTCTAGCTGTGGAGCTCAACTCAGTAACTCAGCAGGACAATTAGGAGAAAATATTTTTTTAAGTATTCTTAAAACCAGGAATGTTGAGAAAATTTTGGGCTATTCCCAACCTGCTACCTCATTTGCTTCTGAATATTTGACACATTTCATGCATTTGACATAGCACACGCAAATTTTGTGGAACATATAAAGCTGAAATAAATTGCCTACAAATATGAGCTGTTCTGTATGCTTAATTGCTAGCATAACTTTTGGTCATTGACTCCTAGTTTATGTGGAAATGCATGACCCTGCAAGCAAATATTCAAGGGTCCTTATTGCACCTGAATATCTCAGGTGAGGTGTGTTTTAGTTAAATTTAAAAATATGGAAGCAAATATCTGGCTGCACTAGGCCAATGTGTCACAAGATCTCACAGGTGCGTAGTTGTGCAGTTGCAGAAATAGGGTAATAAGGAAGAAGAAACAGCTCCATTATTAAAAAAAAAAAAAAAAGAAAAAGTTCAACAGAGTGAGGAATTTTTACCTTAGTGGTATGATTCTCCAAGCATGAGCTAATGCTTTGGTTTCATGGCATAGAAGTGTCATGGGTTCAGCAGCAGCAGTCATTTTTCTTTAAGCAGTAGCTGGTGTAGCACTGTGTTTTGGATTT
>JASSUY010015457.1:14481-27144 GCA_032466535.1 Forpus xanthops | reverse complement strand
GAAATTCTTTACTGTAAGGGTGGTGAGGCACTGGAATGTGTTGCCCAGGGAAGTTGTGAATGCTCCATCGCTGGCAAGTCCCAGTTGGACATAGCCGTGGGTGTCATGGTTTAGTGTGAGGTGTCCCTGCCCATGGCAGGGGGATTGGAACTGGATGATCTTAAGGTCCTTTCCAACCCAAACTATTCTATGATTCTGTGAAAAAGGAGTGGCCAGGGAAGGTGGTGTGCCCCCGTGCATCTGGCTTCTCACTACCCAAGCTACAGGTGATGCTCAATGCAAATAACTCTCCAGCAGTTCTCAGAACATATGTGGTTATAGAGCTGGTTTCTCCACCATAAGAAGACTTATTCCTGCCCCAAAGGCTTCATGTCAGTGACATTTAACAGCCAGAATAAGTACTAATTCTCCTGGATTGATTTTATATGAGCTCCTACCCTGCAGAGCGCTTCGCCCAACTGGAATGGCATAAGCTGTTTGTATCTGGGTATTAGCAAGACTCAGGTGAGAGTTGTCAATGACAGAAATAAGTTTTCAAATGGTGAAGAAAGATATTTAGAGGACACTTAAGCATCTAAATACCTTTATAGATTTGGGCTGTGGTGTTGCTGCAGTCCATAATGTCTTTGCATGGCAAGCACCACATCAGAATTGACTGCAGAGAGAAGCTCAGCCTAGCAGCCACTGGGTTTGATTTAATTGGCTTGAGCTGGTTTATGGTCCCTCAATATGCATAGCTTTTTCCTTGTTGAGAACCAACATGCCTGCCAAGGCCAGAACGAACGCGGGAGCTGTCTGGAAGTGCAATTGCAGACTGACGGGGATAACCCCGCTCTATGGGAAGTTGACTCCAAAGGGTTTTGTGATGTCTGTCGGTTGATGCCATCTCTTTGTCACTGTTTGCAGCACAAGGATTATTTTGGATGCTTGCCTATGCCCAGAAGCTTGTTCCATGCTCGGAACAATTTCAGCTCTGTGTTAAGGCAGTAATTATAATCAAATCTCACGCTCCACCGCCTCGGCCAGTCACCTCCATGGAACAGATGGGAAGGGGCTTGAGTCAGCAAGGGTTTTCCCTCTCAGTGTGCAACTGGCCTGATGTCTTCAGAATGAGTTTATTTGCTTTTCCTTTGGCTCCCCTCTGCTTCTCTCAAGGCATCAGGACGGGCTGCAGCTGGAAAATCATGGACAGGGTTTGAAGTGCGGAGAAGGAGAAAGTCATTTTGAGTGCTGCCTGCCTGCTGCTTCTTGTTCCCACACACCGGCTGCAGGGAAAGCCAAGCTGGGGACAGGCAGGCAAAGGAAACTGGGGTTTTGGTAGTCTCTCCTGCATCTGCTGATCTCCAGTGTCAGGTCTGAGACCTGCCTCTGCAATCAGCATGGTTGGTTGCTCCAAGTCCTACATTCTCAGCAAGCTTAGAAGAACAGCTGTTGACCTGCAAATAGGTGTTGTGCTATCCTGCCATGTTGGCCATGGCCCTGGGCATGTATGGAAATTGCTGCTGGTGTTAACAGCTGTATTGAACTAATTACCTCGTACAGCATGAACAGAAGGGCAGACACAGGTCAGGAGTTCAGTGCTTTAGAAGGCTGTCCATCAACTCATCCATCCATTCAGTGTCATCTGCAAGTTGGGAGTAAGGTGAGATGTGATTGAGTCTCCCTTCTTAGATGGTCCCTCTGTGCTTTCTCACCTCAATAAAAGGAGGAGGAGGATGCCTGTTCAGCTCTGGGGCCATTTTGACCCCCAAATGATGTGTTAGGTCCCCAGAAAATCACTAATTGAGGAAAGAGATGTCTTTGGGAAAATGTTCCCAGAATGGGGACAAAGCTGCTGAACTGACTTTGTGTCTGCTCTAGAACACTGCCACTGCCTGTTCCGTGCCTTTCATGGACAGCCCAGCCTGTGTTTTGTGTCACTGGTGTGTACTGGTTGGTGAAACGCTGGAGATGGCAGAGCACTGTGCAGTCCCCATTGTGTTTGGTTTCCACACAGCACTCCTAAACCAGTGGAGTTTTGTCTGGTTACCAGTGCTGGTCAGACCCACGTACAGTAATTCAGCTTGTTCTCCTGAGCTGGTGATATGAGGTTGCCACATGTTTCTAAACCAAGACACAGCCTTGGGACTTGTGCATTCCCTTCATTCATCCCCTTGATGAAAAGTCACAGGGTTTTGATGTTTTATTCTAGTCCCAGCAATGGCTGATGAGATCTCCTTGTACTGTAGTGTTAGGGCTTTTTCCCATTTTGGTTTATTAGAACAGGAAATGACACGTAAATGTTATGTGGAAGAGCTGCTGAATGTCTGAATTTCTATTGCTCTCTCATGATGCATCTTTAGTCATCACTGATTATTTTTTTCCCCATGCTTTTTCTTCCTTCAAGGCCAGTGAGGCAGCTTGTGGCTTTCTGCATTGCAGGAGGCACGGAGCTTGTTGCTGCATCCCATTGCACCCCATGACTGCTACTAATGAGATGTTTGCTCTCTCAAAGGTGATTGCAGTGTTTGCTGCTTGGGTGGAAACACGAGCTCTGTGCAGGCTTCCCCCAGATTTGGGACCTTCACCAAATTCATGACTGTTTTAGGTCTGGATCCTTGCCTTATTCACATGGGCCTCTGATTCACAAAAGCACCTCTGGGAGCTTTAAGAAGCTCTCTGTGCCTACAGGAAAGGGGCAGGCAGCACCCACATGACACAGAGGACCATATTTACCCAGTGACTCAAAAACCCCAACTTGGCAAAGTCTTTGCAGACTTCGCAAGCCCTTCAGTGGAGAGCTTCCCTTCTGTAAACCCAGAGAGCCTTCTGCCTAGCCACCAAGGTGATGTCCTCCCTCCTGGCTCTTTTCCCATCACCCAGCTTGGACCCTCAGAAAGAGGCACTGGTGAGCTGAGCCTCAGGGATGGGCCTGATGCAAACACCTCCAGGAGCCGTTTACATAGAGGTATATAAACCTACAGCATTGTCAGCTCCACAGGCTTCACTGGCCAGGAAAAGCTTGTGGGATCTTGTGGTTATTCCAGCGAGGAGGAGAAAATGATGACACCGAGGAGGAATGCAGCTCCCAGCCAAAGTGGTGGGCACGCTCCCTCGCTGCTTCCTCTAGCACGTGATCCCCACATGCATTCACACCAGGCTACCAGCCTCCTCCTCCTCTCCCATATTCTCCCATCACCATCTCTGTCTCCTTCCTCCTTCCTTATAGACCCACAGGCTGCCCCACACGTGTGCTCCCCATGTGTTTGGGATGGGGGAGAGGGCTGATGCTGGGTTAGCTGCTGCCTTCCTGGAGGAGATCAGCTATTCCTTGCTCTTTTCTTGAGCAGCGTACAGCAGGCTCACATCTGTGCTCGCAGAAGCAGCTGTCTTGATGAATATTTGCCCAAATCATTACGCTATCTAGCAGTTAGCCTGCAAAAAAGGCCCAGCACCATTTGTATGGTAATGGAAGGCTTCCTCAGAAATGTTTTGGAAGCAATCAGCTAAACTAATAGGATTTAATGTAAACGAATCTCTTTCTTTAGATGGGGGTGGTTGGTTGAGTTTTTCCTCATTCTGGAGAGGAGGGTGAGGGCTTTTTAATAAATGCAAATTGATATTTCAATGAAAATGGAAATGAGAGAAGTTCATCGCTGGGGTAAGATGCTGCGACTTTGCTTTGTGTGTGGTTCTCTGCATATCCCCCAGCAGCAGCACTGAACCTCTGAGGCGCTGAGGCATGGTACAACAAGCAGAAAAGCTTTCTTACATCACTGTAGTGAGACATCAGCTGGGTTGCACGTTTCATCACCCCATCAAAGATGTGGTTCCTGCAGCCCCGAACCTCTGCGGGGGGTTGTGGCGCAGAGGAGGCTGTGGATGAGCAGGCTCAGGCTGTTGTTACTGCTCACTTCTGCTGTGAATCACCAGCTCTGGTGCTCTGTGACTCCACCTTTTTGTACCTCTCCAGCAAGGTTTGGGAAAAGTAAAGGATGAGAAGCACTCAGAAATCTGATTTACATCCTGTGCTCAAAGTTCTGCTTTTGAGATCACTGCTCACTGCGTTCTCTCCCAAGCGCTTGTGCTGCGAACCCCAATGCTTTCTCACCTGGAACACAACCGAGATAACTTTCTTGGCCTTGCTCCTGCTTGCCTCAATAGGAAAGGGCCTGATACATGGCAGCAGATTGTGTGGAGTGTGAGCTGTCTGAGTGCTGCAGTCAATCATTCAGCTGTTTCCTTGTTTGCGTGAAAGGAATGCACTCAGTTAAACTCTCACAGGTCTGCAGGCATGGTGGTACTGCTGGAAGTGCTGTGTGAGGAGACATCCAGAGGGGTTTCAGGTGAGAAACACTCACCCTATGAAGCAGAACCTGACTTTGGAGCAGCAGGGTTTTGGGCTTGTCTGTCCTGTGTAGCAGATGATGGCCCATGGATGAAGCAGGAGGTGTAACGAGTCTCCAAGGCCTTGGAGAGCAACCTGCAGCAGCAGCACATGGGCAGCAATGGACATAGAATCATAGAATGGTTTGGGTTGGAAGGACCTTAAGATCATCAAGTTCCACCCTCTGCCATGGGCAGGGACACCTCACACTGGACCATGTCACCCAAGGCTCTGTCCAACCTGGCCTTGAACACCGCCAGGGATGGAGCATTTACCACTTCTTTTCGCTGGTGGCATCAAGAGCCGTGTTGCATGGTGCTGTTTGAACTTAACAGTGTTCTAGTGTCAAACAAGAAGGCATGAAGGGAGTGGTGTAGGAAGAGCTGTTTTCCTCATTTACTGTTAGGTGATACCAGCAAAGAATGCAAACCACAATGGGGAAAGGTAAATACACTGAGGTGGAAAGTCCCAAACGTCTCAGGTGGGTGGTGGAGAAAACAAGGGATCTTGTGCAGTGCTGGACTTGTGATGTGCAGTGGCTCTGGGTCTAGCAGCAGGCACAGAAACAGGAGGCAGGCATGCATCAGGAGGGATGTGTTTCCATGGGTGGCTGAGGGAAGTGAGTAGCAGTCAGTGCCTTATCACGCATACACAGATCTGTATCTTTATGGTCTGCCAATGTCTTTGTTCAGGTTCATGTCTTGCTGTGCTGCCTGCCAGCTGCACTGTGGGATGCTAACAAACTGCTCTCTACAGTTTTGTTTGGAAGCTGATACATGAGGTCAGCTTGAGGTGCGCTTGTAACTCACCTGTAAGGACAGGCATTTGCCCACAGTGTGCTGGCTCTCATGGCGAAGTTAAGACAAACCTTCCTCCTTCCAGCCACTTTTTCCTGACCCTTCATTTGTGCCTGCAGAACTGTTAGTGGTGCTATGCTGCAAGTCTGGAATGGTTTGGGGTAAAAATTCTTAAAAGGAATAATTTGGGGGGGTTATTTTATCGCATGTCATAGGCTGGTGCAGAATTCCTCTGCAGTAATTCCTCCAGGGGAGATGGATCCCCTCAGTGACCTCAGTGTGATAGAAAGACCTTGCTCAAGGTTTGGTCATGTGCAAGGAAACAAGGTTTAGTCAGTGTCCATGACGTGAAAACAAAGATCTGACCTATAAATATGACTAGTGAGTTATTAGGCTTGCTTGAAAGTATTCAAGTTTTAATCCAACAATAGAATCAAGTTTACAACTAGGAAAGTAAAATCTAAGGTATTAAAAGGTCCTTCCCAACCCTAACTCTTCTATGATTCTAAAGATGCATTTATTCAAATACTTTTTTCATATTTGCAACTATGTGGAACAGTATAAGCAACATCAGAGGAAAAAAAAGATGCGTTTTTACAGAGTGTGATCTCTTTTGAACCTCCCTCACTGAAGACTGTCCCAAAAGAGCAAGAGAAGAGCATGGGGCTGTGGTGTTCCACATTCCTGGTTAGATGCTTTCCAGATATAACACTGCATTTCCAGGCATTGCAGATAACACCCATTAGACTATTAAACTGAATATTTAAACTGTTACATGGTTTAAATGCTTTGTGAGTTTGTCTGGGCTACATTGAGTTTATGTGAGTAAGAAGCCATTCTTGAATTACAAAGTCAAGTAGCTTTTGCTTTGCCTGACATCTCAATCCATTCCTGGAGATACATTCACTGGGCCTTGGAAAGTTTGTTTAAACAATTCCGTCTCTGGCAGCTATAACTTTATAACTTTTTGTTTATAGCACTTATTGAATGCCATAATCTCAGCATTCCACAAAAACACTTCTGAAGTATCAAACAGCATCGGATTTTATATCTTCTGAGAGAGGAAGTAAAATAAACAGAGTATATCCAGAAACTAATCCTGCTGCTGACAGGGGACATGAAAAGCAATTTTAAAACCAATCAGAAATGTTCAACTGAAAATGTCTTTGACGGAAAATACAGTTTCTGCAAAAAAAAAAAACCACTATTCCAGCTTTGATTGGTGAAATTGAAACAGAATCTTCGGCTATGGTTTGGATCTACTGGAATCAAAAAATACATCTCTCTTTAAAAATGAATCCAAACTTGGGGCGGCTGCCTCCGCTTGAAGCTGTTTGTGCTTTGGCTGTCTCCTGTTAGCTGTGGATCAAGGCCAGTTATAAATGGGGTTTGCCAGCAATCCATGGACAGTGCTGGAAACTCTCCTTCTCACTGCTTTTTCCTTACATCCCTAATTTACTGCTCTCGGGAGCTCTTTGCTAGCCGTGTGAATGGTGGACATGGGGAAGGAATTTTGTATCAACCAGTGCCTGATAGAAACACCTGAGCAGTTAGTGCTTGTGCTTTGCATCATGGCAGGAATTCTGGAGGAGAAAAGTCTTTCCATTTGAAGGGAGAAGCAAGGAAAAGGTGATGTTCTCCAATTACAATACGGTGCTTACTCACTGGAAAGGTCCTGTGTTTGATAGGAAGTTTTCGAATCTGAATGCAGGTATGGTTGAGCTGAAGACCCCCAATAATGGGAATGTGAGAACCTCTGGCCTGCTCAGGACATATGGCTTTGAAATTTTGAGATCCTTTCCCTGCTTGATTCAACATCCCTTGTGTCCCTTTGAATTGTCAGGGTGTTAAATTGTTCTTGTCTGGTTTGGCCTTATGCTTGCATGATAGAAGCCTCTTCTAGTGCATGATGGCTATAGGACTCCCAGGATACCCTGAAGTTATTTCTCCATCTGGGAGGAATCTGTCAATGCTGCCATAGTCCACACAAAGACCCTGGCCAGAAGATGCAGCTGGAGATGTGAAGCACCCCTTCCTTGCTCTTCCTTTCCCATGGGGAGACTTCTGTCATAGTTTACCTGGAAAAAATACAGCATACTCCTACAGAATACAGTTTTTAATGAAGGAATGACTCAAATCAGCAAATCCTCCTTACCATGAAACAAGATTCTCCTCCTTGCTTTCTTCATGTAATATTGAAGCAAATTAATACATGAAAACAATATTCAAAGTTGAAAATAGTAATGGAGCCCACGAACCTCTTACCTTAGCTTTCTTCTGCTATGGTCTGAAGTTGCTCACACTTGTGATAGCAACTCCCAGCCATGTGAACTCCCTTTATGATCAATGGAGGTAAAAACATGTCATGTTGGAGCACTTTATCTCATGCTTAGTGGGTGTCCTGTTTGGCCAGACACCCACAATTCAGATGTTGATATCTGATGAGATGAAGACAATCTGTTCCATGGCTGTTTTTTTTTACTCCAGCTAATTACAAGGGGATTGAACATGTCTTTTAAATTATCAACCTAGAATTATTCAGTAAAGTTACAAATTTCATAACTCTTGTTTTTTTCTCATTCTTCTTATAAAATAGTTATTGTCCTCTCTTAATTCAGTTGTCACAGACTACAAAGTGTGTTGATAACAGGTTTTCGGGTTGTCATTCAAGCTCTAATCATGTACCAATGACTTTCCCAGCTGTCTGGACTGAAGAGTTTCCCTGTTTAAAATATTTTGGAATCCATCCAATTTGGCTTTTCTCAAGATTTTTTGTGGCAGTGGAAAGCACAGTTGGACACTTACCCTGCTCAGTGGAGTCCTCAACTCTGTTTCCATCTGGAATGACGCACCAGTACTTGTTGGGCAGTTAACTTGGCTTAAGAAAGTATTATGGAATTCAGCCTCTGAATTTGGTGAAAATCTCCTTAAGAGGTAAGTTCCAGATGCTCAGTTTTGAAATCTCTCTTTTTGGATTGCTTTTCTGCAGGAGCACCAAGTTGTGTTTGGATGGTTTCCACTTCAGTTATGCATAATATTAAGCATAGAGGACTTATTCTGTCAGTCTACAAGAGCACCTCAAAAGGTAAATGTGATTCATTCGATATAACAGTAGACAGTAGCTTAACACTGATGCTGGAAACTAAAGAGTGAACTACATCAGTTATCTGCTTTATGGATGGCTGGGATTACCAGTGATACAAGAAGTTGCAGCAGACCCATTCTGTGAGGGACTACACAGATGTCTTGCACACTTCTGCTTTGTTTGCAGAACTGAAGAACTCACGGGGAATAACAGATACGTTCAGAGTGAACTCAGGCTGGCTGGGAAGATTAGGGCTGACCCTAAGTAGGGGCTCTTTTCCACCATGTCTCCCATCAGGCTGCTCAGGGCTTTGCTGCCTGCTCTGAAACAGAGGCATGGCCTGGAGTAAGGTCCTGCTGGACCAGCTGCTAAGGGACCATTCTTGGCCCCTCTGCTGGGGCAGGAAGAGCAGCAGGATAGGAGACAACTCTTCCACTTTCTCTACTCCACGCCATCACATCAGAAGTATTAGTGAACGTGGAAGAGCCTTGGCAGCCTGCTCTTGGGACTGGTTCACCTACCTATGATTTAAGGCTAGCCTTGACAAATCAGTTAAGTTTGTGCAAGGTTGTATAATGCCATGTTTCACATTAGGTAAGTATTAAGTGTTGATATATGTGTTTCATCCCCATTAGTTCCTTATTTTTAACTTGTATGTTAAACATCTTTTATTTTACTGGTCCTGATAGTGGTGTTTCCAGATATTGGGATCTGGGCTTTTTTAGTGACTCAGTAGAAGCAAATTGCTGATAAAATAAGCTGGCTCTAACTGGGGAAAACCAGTAATGTTTGTCTAATCTCAAGTGTTTTTATCACCACTAACACCCCAAGCCATATCAAATTGCTGTTTAAGTGTGGGTCAGAACCGGTAGATGGAAGTTGTAGGCGGCAGGGCCAGAAACTTGTGTCCAGACTGCCTCTTTCTGTTGCCCAAATGTGCTCCTAACTATGGGACAAGTCAGGAGTAAGGACTGGACTTAAATTGGTTGCTATATATTCCATAGTGCTGTGTCAACAGAACAGCCTTGGATACTTCCTAAAGGTGTCGACACAGTGAGCAGAGAACATGTGGGATAAATACCTCTGCAATGGAGGAGGCACAAGTACCTGAAGGCTACTGGTGATACACAAACACAGAGTACACGGTGCTTTACATAGCCTGTTAGTGATCTAACCTGGAACTAGATGATCTTAAGGTCCTTTAGACCCCTAATAATCTATGGTTCTATGGTCTTAGATGCAGCTACACTGCAGAAATGGAGCCAAGGTGGTTGGACCATAAAATGACTACTCATCCTACAGGACCGTCTTGAGTCAGGAAGATGCTGCTCCCTGGATGAGTATAAATGACTTTCTGCAGGGTCATCTAGAGATGTGAGTTCTCTTTTCTCAAGTCATTCACCAGAATCCCAAGAGTATTTGGCCTCATTCAATGCATATAACACTTTAGGCCATGATCTACATTAGGCCTCAAGAGATGGTATGTTTGTTCTATTGGCTGGTGTGTTGCCAGAATCTGTCACGGCTAGGTTGTATTTGCAAGGCTTTATAGAAAATATGTCTGCAGTGGGATTTTTGGCTTTTATTGCATTCACCCACCCTGTCTGTTATTCTCCTGAAGAAGAATCTTGCATGTGTCATCTGATGACCATTTTAGAAAGATTCAGCTGTGGAGCTGATAACCCAGTTTGCAGAGGAGTGCTGGTACTGCAGGGATATGTAATTTCAAAGTGGTTTCAGTATTTCATACAGCTGCAGCCCTCTCTGCTGACTGGGGTTTATAAGAGTAATGAAATGCTCTAGCATTTCTATGGTCGTCCAGGCTGGATTCAAAATGCTGAACACTGAAGTCTGCCCTTCATGCATGTTCCCATCCAACTAAACTCCAAGTCTAAACTTCAGAGTGGTTGGTTAGATTAAACAGGCATTGAGGAGCTGAGTGGATGGGGAATGGGAGGCGGAAGTTGTCAGGGGGGTTGTGAGTTGTCCACAGTAGTCCCTTGTGGAGGAGATGACCCCTTCTGCACCGTGGAGCTGTGCTGTGTCCAGCGAGAGTGGCTCCAGCTGGGTACCATGTGTGCTGCAGCAGTGACCTGGTTTGAGAGAGTCCTCTGCTGACCTCCACAGCATGCCAAGATAAAGAAGGGCCATATGTTCCAACCCACACTTTGATCGTGGAAGGTCATCCTCAGAGTGGTCATAGAGAGAAGCTGCACTCCTCTGGAAAAAACATCTTAAGATATTCCATGAAAAGAGAAAACGGCTGCTCAAACGCTTCTCTTCATGGATAGGTAACATAAAACAAAGGTGTTTAAACATTAGTTCTGCTTAATTCCCATCTGTGTTATTAAAAAGCATTTAGATGCAAAAGGAGGATAATGAAGCATACAGCTGAAGGTCCCAGTGCTGCTGAATAAACCAGGAGACAAGATCACAGAATCATTAGAGTTAAAAGGGACCTCTGAAGATCACCCAGTACACCCTCCCTGCCAAGCAGGGCCACCTAAGGCAGGTTACACAGGAACATGTCCAGGTGGGCTGGAGTGTCTCCAGAGAGGGATGTCCTGTGTCCTTGCAGCCCTGTGAGTACCATCATAGGGTCTCAAGGCACTGAGATGGGAGTCCTGAGAGGCTGTTAAAAACTCTTGACTGCCATGGTAGAAGCAGGAAGGTGAATTTGCAGACCCCATCTTGATGGTTTGTGGCTCCATTTTTGGACATCAGCTTTGGCTCTTCAGAGGCCTTTTCAAACTAGAGAACACTGGGACAAAGACACCTAAACCCCTTTTTCCTGTCTAACTTTGATTTCCATGAATACCTGTGAAAGTTGAATTCCTTACCAGAAGTTAACTGCCTAAATACCCTGCAGATTGAAATCCAAGTCTTTTCTGTAAAATGAACGTATTAGCCCTAATTTCTGTGTAGCTGAGAAAGACACCAGGTGATATGTAACTGCAGCTAGAATAAAACCCACAGATTACAGAGGCAGCTAAACATTCTTTTCTGTTGGCTCTTCAGAAGCAGGACCATCTTTTCACTGCTGCCATTCATTCTTGCTTATCACATTTCCATCAATAAACCTCCCAGTCAACACCTTATCTGCAGCTTATAAAGCTCTGTTCTTTGCCTCACCTTTCCTGTGTGAGAAATGTACAAGCGTGAGTACACCAAAGCTGTCTGCAAAGAATTTATGGTCTTCCTGTGTATTCATGGGGTTACTTACACCACTTCAACTGTTTTATTATTCTGTCTGTGTGCTTTTTGTGCTTGCAGGGCTGGGGCTGTGTACACAACAGCATTTCCTGTGCTATCGTTGGCGCTTGGTGGAGAGCTTGCTGTAGTCCTTTCCCTATGGGATCATCAGCAATGCCAGCCCCAGCTCCAGGGGTATAGGGACCTGAAGTTGTGGTTGAGCTGCTGGTACCGGTGTGTATATGCTTCTTGCCTACCCAATCTGGTAGAGAATGACTCTGATGACTCGTTTCTCATGTGGTCATTGTAGAACCACCCCAGCTTCCTCCTCTGGCTTATTGGAAGGAATATGTGTGTCTGGTGGGAAATAGAAGGGGGCAGCTGTGTTGCTTGCTGTGTCTTTTCTGCTGGGGCTGCAGAAATAAAGGGTGCCCTTGGCTGATGTATCAGCCCATGGGCTTCTTGCAAAACGAGGGAGACTTTGGCAAAAGATACATCTGAGACATGTGTTTGTTGGTGGAACAACTGAGCATGTTATTCGAATTGCATACATTAAAACAGCACGTTCTGGATTTAGCTTGTACCGAAGCCAGGCAGAGCACGGGGAGGGAACTCTGAGGTAAGCATTGCATGAGCTGTATTGTAAAACCTCAGTACTAAGGCAGAAGATGGCCTCAGTTCAAGCTCCGTAAGAGAAGCAGGAGCACACGTCATCTGTTGGCCTGTCTTTGCTGGACCCGAGGTTTCATTCATGTGCTCTGGACACATCAGTGTGTGATAGCCCCTTCACCGATGGATCATTCAAGCTTGTTTTTCCCAGAGCACAGTGCTGGATGTGTTGAACAGAGATAACAGCCAGCAGTGGGAAGCACATGGGCCCTGATGTGCTGTTCGTGCTTTTCAGTGCTAGGATTGTGTCCCTATAGGCCCCTGGCACTATATTTCAAGGTGCAATGGAGTCCTAATTCCTCAAAGCCCATGTAAATCTTAGCTTTTGCAGACTCATCTGTGGCCTCAAGTATTTGATATGAAGGTGCCTGCAAATGCTTCTGAGCACCTCCAAGTGGGGAAGGGACTCTTCATGAGGGACTGTAGTGATAGGACAAGGGGTAACAGGTTCAAACTGAAACGGGGGAAATTTAGATGAGATATAAGGAAGAAATTCTTTACTGTAAGGGTGGTGAGGCACTGGAATGGGTTGCCCAGGGAAGTTGTGAATGCTC
>JASSUY010015457.1:0-12027 GCA_032466535.1 Forpus xanthops | reverse complement strand
AGCACTGTTCCTAAGCTGAAAATCCAAAACATAGTGCTACACCAGCTACTGCTTAAAGAAAAATGACTGCTGCTGCTGAACCCATGACAACCACCAACACTTCCCAGGGGAGATGCAGGTGCTGTAACAGCATTCACTGCACACACTGGAAAATGCCATTTCCAGTGTAGGTGCAGTTGGCTGCAACCCTGACAGCATTTGAGGCACTCGGGTTCATTTGCTAACGCTGTCTGTTTGAACGAGGAACTCTCTTGTTGCTCTATCAAAGCCTCACTGACATAGCCTGCAGCTATGAACAAATGTTGTGTGGCTGCAAGCTGGAGCACTGGAGAGACAGGAAGCATGTTCAATATTGATTAAGAGCAGAACGGGAGCTTGTTTAAATTGTGCACAAACAACTTTTCCATAATTAAGGGAGCAACAGACATGATCCCTTGCCTACAAATGAAATGACTGACAAAAGCAGGAGGTGCGCATGACGCGCAGCCTCATACATGCCTATGAGTAGAACTTATAGGGAAAGGACCTGAGATGATTCCTGATGACAGGCTATATGTGTCCATCGTTTCTGTGTTTCCAGCTGGCAATGCAAGTGTACAGAAATCTTGTGCTATGTTCTCAGTCATTAAAGAGTGTGTGTCTTGAACCCCACCTGGAAGTGGAGCCCCCTCATATGAGGCCCTGCACCCTTTCTAGTGTTCTTGTTCATGATGAAGTGATTCAGCCTGCAAATGGAGCAGGTGGAGTATGGGATCAAATCAACCTATATGCATGGTTGCTGTTCACCAGGGCTAATGCACTTATGTTATTGCTTCCTTCCTATCTGCAGTTTTATCCTATGTTTCTTTCTTGGGAATGTATGCCTGTAAGAGGTCCAGTGCTGTGCCTTAGTACCTAGTTAAGTTAACACTTCTGCTGAGCAGCAAAAATTGGGATTGCTGGGAGTGCTACCTTGGATGCTGCTGGAGTTTAGGGTGGGATTTAATTCCAATATTTATGTGTGCCTCATGCACGCAGGTTACAACTGCAGCGTTAGAGATGTGCCCACATGCTAACCATCCTCTTCCAGATGCCACCTGCTCTGTATTCCCTTCTTTCCAAGTTTTGAGTGCCTTTCCCCAAGCAGAAACGTCAAGGAGAATTTGCAGACCCCTCTAACAGCGCTAGGTTGTTTGTGATCCCATAGTCCAGACCATACCAATACATACTTGTCTCTTCCTGGAGTCCCTGCAAAGTCATGGAGGTTTTGCTTCAGTGTTCTTCTGGTCACTGAGGGTTCAAGCTTGCTGACCTGCTCATGGGTTGAAGTCAGCACAGGCAGCCTGCTCTCTGCACAGATCCTTTTGAGCACTGTTTAAAATGGGCACAGGCATCCAGGTCTGTGCCAGTGTTGTAATTTAGCAGCTGGTATATTTAAATGGGATCAATCTTTTTTTAATCATTTGTGTTTGATTACTGGGTTTAGCTGGCTCTCATGCAGGTGACTGCTAGTAAGTTTCAAAAGGATGCCTTTTAAACTAGGCCTAATATCACCCAGAAACAAGGAGCTTTTAACACTTAGGAGGTTTCTCCCATGCTTGGAGCTCTTGATCAGGTCAAAGGTGGAATTCACTGAATTATTTTGGTTGGAAGATGTGTGACCTGACTTCTGCTTCAGCTCTGCCATCCTCAAAGTAGGCTGAGATTGCTCAAGCCTTGTCAAACTTTGGTTATTTCCAAAGAAGTTACAGCACCTGCCAGCCCCCACTATGTCCTGCTGTAGAGAGTTATCCCATCTCAGATGCAGGACTTGGTTTTCTGCTGTGTTGAACTCCATACAGTTCCCATCAGCTGGTTTTCCAGCCTGTCCAGGTCCTTCTGAATAGATCCCTGTCCTCGTTTGTGGCACCCACTTAATCCAACTTGATGATGTTATGAACTTGGTGAATGTGCCAAGAGCCAAGCGAGTAGGGATATTGGTAGGATGTAGTGTGTAGCTACTTGGTATAATGGCTCTGGATTAAAAACCACATGGGGCAGTAAAGATCTGAGTCCTCCAGCATCGTCCCCTGAAAGAAAAGGGGTCAAGGAGCTGGTGAGTGCTTTGCTATGGCAAGAGGCTCAGGCTGGCATGTTTCTCTCGATATTGAGATGTGTATAGACTTTCTGTGTCGTTGGAAGATCATTCACCAAGGTCAGTGTATATGGCCAAAAGAAAAAAACATGGACTCACAGAGCTTTTTGCCCCCTCCTTTCCCTTCCTAATAAACATTAATTTCTCATTAAGTAATTAGTATTTAATTGTTATTGCTCAGTATAATTACCTTTTCTGAATTCTCTATTTACCTGAGCTATGGAGAAAGCAAACATTAAAGACCCAGTTGATTTCAGACACCTGATATAAGCAATTCCCTTCTATTTTATAGGATAATTCAGGTTGGAAGGTGCCTCAAGTGGTCTCTACTCCAACCTTCTGCTCAAAACAGGGTCAGCTTTGAGGTTAGCCCAGGTTATTGTATGTGCTATGTTGAAGAACATGTTTTTATCACAAGTGCTTTTTTTGCTCATGATGCAAACAAATACAGAGTGTTTGCTTGCCTCCCCCCACACACCCACACTGTACAGAGATGACAAAATGGAGCAGGCTCCTTGCTCTCACTGCTACATCCCTATGGGTTGTGCAATGTGGCATTTTGTTTATGAATACCTTTGGATATCAGTGAATTTGGTTGCGTTATCGCACCAGCCTCCATCCCTTCAGAAATGAAAAATTATGGATGCCAACCCCTCCTTCCCTGTTCAGTGCATGAAGGAAGGTGATGCTGGTAATTGGATGTTTGCTGTCTGAAGGAGGAAGTTTGCAATCCATTGCTGTCACTGACATGATGCCTCTGTAAACCCCCAAGCCACTATTTATCTCAGCCGTTTAATATCTGCGTGGAGAGACAGAATGGCATATCCAGGATGAGCCATTATGATCTGTCTGTTTGGGAATAGAAAGCATTTTATAATCTCCTGTGGATGTTTTTTACTTTAAATGAAGGAAATTAATGGCTAAATTCTGCTGAGAAATAATGTCTGATGTGAAGCACTCTTTGAAGGACAGTGCTGCATGAAAGCTGAAATTGTCTTTCCCTTTCAGTATGATATCTGTTTTCTTTTAATCACAGGAATGAAGGGCTAGAGTTTCAGCCTTAACTGTTAATTTCCTGTCTGCTGTCTATTCAAACAAGACCCTGCTGTATCTCTCATAATAAATACATTTAGAGACAGGGCTGAAAGCTGGGCCTGCCCTCTCCCCTTTCCAAGGGCAGCTAATTCCTGCAATCTGGGCCACCTTTTACATGCAATTCAAAGGCTAAAGCCCCTTCCTAAGTACTGAGGGAAGGGAAATAGAGTATAAAAAATGGCTGATAGAGCCATATGGAAATTCAGGTGTGAGAAAGATCAGCAAGCAGGCATGGGGAGAGGACATGACCAAGTGGCAGCTTGCAACTGTGCCAGTGATCACAGAGGCAGTGCACAGCCCTGGACACAAGCACTGCAATAAGGCTTTTGGTGCAGCTCCCACTCAGGCTGCATTAGAGAGGGAATTGCCTGAGATGATAGTTTGGAAAAGGGTGTTTATAGTAGCCAGAGGATATAGAGCCAATGTGCCCTTGTCCCATGTTAATGGCAATGGTTGATCATTGAGCAGGACATTCATATTTAGGGTAAATTGTTAAGGAAAATAAATTAGGTGTCATATCCATTTTTAATGTCTCATCAGAAGTTTTCCTGCTCTGTGGTTAGTAAATGTTTTAGAAAACTTTATCTTAACAAACTACTGGTTTTGGTCTGACACATCTGCATTTACTTTTATCAGCCACGGGGAGTTACTGAGTCAGGGCTAATATATTTAAGATGAGCTTAATATGTACAAGGCTTGATGTGATTTTTGTTTGTTTGGCTGGTTTGGTTTTCTTAAGCTTCCAGCTCTGGAAAGAGAAGATCAGTGATCTTCTAGGAACCCAAAACTGTGGTGCTGAAGCTCTTGAATTATTCATATGATCTTATTCGATGCACTGTGATTATTTCTGATGCTTCGAACTCCTGGATAGCTTTTGATGCCTGTATTATTTCTATGTAAATTCCAGCCATTAGTTGGTTTTATCAATAAGGTTCAAATTGAATCATGTATCCCCTGCAAATTAATGCAGGCTTGACAAATGGAAGAGAAGATTTAAACTGTCAACCCACAGACTGTTAGATGTGGGTTTTGAACAAAATCATGTATATGTTATTTCAAGCTTTAGAAGGTGGTATCCGAAAATATTAGCACATGTAAGGACATTTAGCAGATTGGAACACATGGAAGAGTAAGTTAACTGCAGGCTTGAATGGCTTTTAAGATGTGTAGATAGATTCCTAGTTATGCCACAGACCTCGTATCTCACTGTTTCCAGGCTGGAGACCAGAAAACATTTGAGTGGCTATTGACTTATTGTCACTATAGCTAATTAAACCACAAAAATTGTTTCCAAACAAAGTTAAAGATCAGATTTAAACTCATAAAAGCAGAAAAATCAGAATAGGCTTGAAACTGTCTCCCTAATTCACTCTGATGTGCCCTTGGGCTGTCTTCTGCAGAAATGGCATGTCATTGATTAGAGCCTACCCAGTGCAGGGTCCAACTGGGAGCAGTGTTGCACTCAGAATACCCAATTCTCATGCCTTTCTGCATGGGACTCTGCCTTTAATACAACTTTATTTCATTATTGTAGCGTTAATTGATTTCAGACTATTTTTTTTTTCTCCTCTCAGCAAAGGAGGGGAAAGATATGATCAGCTTTAACGGATTGAAGTTCTCTGAGCAGAATGCAGTCAATGTAGTGACTGACTCAAGCCTTCAGGCACACAAATTTGTACCTGCAAATCTGCTCAATCAATCTGCTCCCCTAAAGCAGTGATGAAAGTGGTTTAATTCCTAATGAAAACTTACATCTGGTCTGACCCAGTAAACTGTGGGAGAAGCTGTTACGGAAAGCAAAGGAAACCTAATTTCCCCTGGTATTGACCACACAGTGTGTCAAAAATAAGCAGTGGAAAATGTTAAACAGAAGCTGAAGCCATTATGGACTGCCAGGAAAAGCAGTTTTGACCTCCTGTGACAATAGAGGATGGTAGCATGATCCAGACATGAATCCGGTCTCATCTAAAGTAGAGGAGACATTTGGATCCATCTTCACTGCAGAGACAAGTTGACCTGCCAGGTGGCAGAACAAAGTGTCTCTAAGCCTGTTCTCCCCTTAGAACATACCAACCTCCTTCTCTTTTATCCTCCCTCCATCTACCTACCTCTTAATCAGATATTCAAATCTCCTCATTAGTTTTTCAGCACACTCTTTCCCCAGCTGGAGTGAGCTGTAATGAGAAGAATGAGTTTAAGAGCTTTTGGTGGTCAGTGATGCCACAGCCCTGCCAAGGCTGCGCATGGATGGGCTCAGTATCAGTACTGTAAACAGGCAGTTGTCCAGCAGGCTCTCTGCACAGATGCCTACATGACCTAATCCCCTGAATTATACAGGATTGTGCTGTTTTCAAGCACATTAAGAAAAGGGAATGGAAGAGGGAATGTTGTTTCCAAGTCATTTCTGCTTATGCTATTTTTCATGGATTTAATGAAGTCTCAGGCAAATACTCCATAGTTTGTGGAATATGGGTCTTGCGCTATCTCAGGTTAATTTAGGGTTTATAGCCAAGTCTCAACTGAGTGATTTTGAAGAGGTGGCTGAGTTAAGGGAGTCACCACCTCCCCTGCATGTTTTTTTTGTGCAAGAGACGACCGTTTGGTGTGTAAGTGCTGGACAGATTCAGTGGATTCAGTGGTACATACTGCTGGGAAGAAGGAAGAGGGGTTTAACCCAGTTCTTCCCTTGATGTTCTCCCATGGTCAGTGCAAGCAGCTCTCCCTGGAAGGACTCAGGTTTGTTGTCTTCTTCACATCTGCTGTTTCTTGCATCCCCTTCCTGTGAAAGACCCACAGGGACACCGATGCTGCTGGACCACACAGCAGACAAGGGGCAGAGATGAAAAATATTAGCTTACATTCACTTGCTGTGGACTGCTGGACTCATCTCACCCCATGCACTTTCTTCTCCTGCTTGCTGCTGCTTGGAAACAGACTCCTGCATTTCTTTGGTCCAGTGGGGAAAATTTTTGGCTGCCAGCTTCCAGGCACAGGATCTTTCAAGGGTGGGTATTTTCCATTTAGGGTATTCCGCTGCCTCTTCAGATGTTGAGAGGGGTACATTTTGAATGTGGCTCTTGCTGATAATCGCCCCAAAAGGAGTGGAAAAAAATGCGTGTTCTTTCTACAGTGGCTGCTCCCAAGCCCTGCAGAAGGCTGGGGACTGAGATCAGCCCTGGACTCCTGCCCAGAAATAACTGGCCATTGGTGTGCCTACAGTGTTTTGGGGCTCATCTGTCCAGCCAAAAGGGCAGCTGTTGCCTGTATTTCCACAGGCCAAAGAATAAAATGTTGAACTGCACCAAATAGCCAAAAAATTAGAGCTTTTCTCTTCATATGCTTTTAGGCTTATTGAAGAGTAAGGCTAACTATTTGGTTCTTCATGACCTGATTGGTTTTATTGTTTTACAGATGTTGAGTACACCTCTATCCCTATGCAGGGGTTCAGAGAAGTGCTTTATTGCCTAAATGAGCCCTAAGGAGTTCAAGGCAAAAAAATGCTTTGTCCATGGAAGAAATCAAAAGCTGCCAATGCAAGCGGGTACTAGGAGTGGGTTGAAATGTTGTGCCGCTACTCAAGAAAAGGCATCATGCTCATGCTTTCTGTGTTGGCTTCACTATAGAGATTATTACTTTGAGGGTAGTCAGAAGAGCAGAACTTTGTAACTGAGAGAGAAAATCTCACTGAATCAAGGATCAGAAAACTTCTCATTATTTTACATGGAAACAACCTCTAAGGCCCTCTGAAGTTATGGGCTGCTCTGACGTTACATTAAGCATATTCTAGTAGATTCCCCTTTCCCTTAAAGCTGCCCCTCCTAATTCTTGTTTCTTCCTTCTTGGCATCTGAAGTGCTACATTCTGTTCTTCTGTATATTCAACTTTACTACCATTAAATAACAGAGGACTGTTTATACTTACTGGATGGTTACTAGTGTTTTTATTAAAGTGCCTCAGGACTTCTGTATCAGACGGGGAAGGAGGCAGAGTCTGTAATAAGAGCAGTGGGTTTCAAGAAGACAGACACCAATAAACTCAAATTTGGCAAACAAGACCTCCTATGAGGTAAAGCTAATAGAAGATAAAGTTGTCAGTTCCACAGAGTAAACTAGGGGTTGAATTCAGGCTGTGCAAATACAAGAATAGGAAATCCGGTAGGTGCCAAGCTGGGCACATGATGATGATGAAGGGGTTTTCTGTAACTTTAACACAAGACAGAAGCATACAGAAAAAAAAGAAGAGGTGAGATTTCTAAGAATACATCTGAAAGAACAGCGCAAGCATTCAGGGATGAAACCAGAAAGACCAAGGCACAAAGTGAGACCTCAAAGATAACCAGAAATAATCCTGTGATAACCAGAAATAATTCTGTAAGAGCCATTAATAGAAGGAGGAAGATCAAAGGGGGGATTGGTCTGCTCCTCAATGGAGAATGAAAGCTGTCTGCAGATAATTACAATAAGCTTGAAGAATACTGCAGAAGGAGGAAAAATACATTTTTCCTGGAATAGCTTGGGAATTTTAGTACACTCAGATTAACAGCAGTTCTAGAGGAAAAAAAAAAAGAACCATAATGTATTGTCTGTAGCATTTACAAAACTAATTGGAAGATGAATAGCAAACTGCATAGGCTGGTCAAAAATAAGTTTTATTGAGCCACTTTAATTTTCTTTCCTGTAAAAAAAACCCTTGTGGATTGGACTGGGGAGGAACAAAGGTCAAACAGCTTGATTCAGCACCAGTTTGCTTGGTAAATTTGCAGCAGGCGTTACCGTGAGGAGGGCTGGAAGGATGTTGGAGGAAGGGGTTATATTTGTGTGATAAACTAATGTCTGAAAAAACAGGGTTAAATTCATCAGGAGACAAGCACAAAGCACACGTAGCTAGACACACTTTGCTAAGCAAACAGGCTGGGAAACAAGTGGCTAGAAAGCACTTCTCCAGAAAAGTGTCTTTTGGGATAGCGATCAAAAATTAACTGCAAGTAGGCAATGGCTTGTTGTCGTGAGAAAGGCAAACTTCCCACTCTCAGGTTCAGACAGCAGTGCTTTATGCTTTGCTCAGCGTGGGAATGCTATGGCCGGGTTTGATCAATGGGTTTTTAAGGGAGTTGTGGATGGACAGAACAGAGTTCAATGTCTTTTTCTGATAAAGGTTGTGGCATTTTTGCCTTTATTTTTTAACATCTGATTTATGAGTAAAAAATTTAAGACTTGGGGTCATGTAGTAGCACAAAAAAAGGCTGAAACAAAGCCTTGTGACTGCTTTCAGGCACCAAAAAGGTAATTTCAAAGAGGATGAGAAGGTTTGCTATGTTCATGATGGTTTTACTATGAGGGTGGTGAGGTCCTGGCACAGGGTGCCCAGAGAAGCTGTGGCTGCCCCATCCCTGGCAGTGTTCAAGGCCAGGTTGGACAGTGCTTGGAGCAACCTGCTCTAGTGGAAGGTGTCCCTGCCCATGGCTGGGAATTGGAACTGAATGAGCTTTAAGGTCCCTTCCAACACAAACCACTCTGTGATTCCATGGTTCATTAATGATCAGGACAGTGATGTTTAATAAATTAACATAAGGGAAATTTAATAAGACCATTAGGAAGACCTCTGAAAGGACAAGGGCAATAAAGCAGTAGATTACTTGGAGAAGTTGTGAAATTCTTAGGATTGTAGGATCATTAGGAGCAGACTGGACAAACATCTGTCAGGTGTAACATATGTGTTGCTGCCTTCAAGTAAAGGTATCTTTGATTCCTTACAAGGCTATTTTTTGATGACTCTGAGCAAATCTAGAGGTTTAAGTGATTAACTGGGAGGAATTCACGTGGCTGTGTCATTATCTCCTTCCTGAGAGGGTACTGCTTTGCATAATTCATTTCATTTATTGCTATTCACTCATATACCTATGTGTTATTAAATACCTGAAGTGAGCGGGGAGAGGGCAGTTGTCAGACACTGATATGGAAGGGCCTGGCTGAGGCTGATCAAAGATGTAATCATTTGGGTGGTATATGTTCTGTTAAGGCAGCGTGATGCTGTTCATCTCTCTAACTCTCTTGCTATTTCCTTCTCTAAATATGTTGTCTTTACCCGAGAGAGCCTGGGGAGCTGTAAATCGGTGAAGAAATTCTCCATATGCTGGTGATTTTCAGGGAACTCTGCCATACATAATTTCTGATATGAATGTTTGAATAGAGAATTAATTTACTTTGGGTCCTTGATTATTCTGTCTTGCAGTTAAGAATACTGGCATCAGGCTGAAAGTTAAACAAGGCACTAGTTGCCCTTTTCTCTTTCTCTGATCTTCACAATCACAGTAGGAATGTTGGAGTCAGAAAGCAGTGCAGATGGCATGTACAGCAACCACAGAAAGTCAGTTTTGTGCAGCTGGAGTAATCTTTTTATTCCAGGAGCTTCTAATGAGTAATGAGACTGTGTTTCATGTAACTCCTGCTAACATGGCAACATATGAGCATGTATCCACCTACAAGCAGAGAGGATTTAATAACATGAGTAAATTACCTCACTCATTTCTCTCTGTGAAACAGCCGACTTCTCTTAGGAGAGATAGAAGGATCATGCAAGAGCCCTGTGAATTGCTTCATGTGTCATGAAGAGAGGACAGCGATGAATGAATCAAAATCATGGCGCTTGAAAAGATTTAGATTAATGGATTTTTAGCTCAAAACATGATCAAATGATGAAAAATCACAATTGCTGCCACTGACCCCTATCCAGTGAATCCTTTCTCTGCAGCTTCTATTTGATTTCTGACCAGTATCTGTCTTCACTAGGGTGCTGGAGGAGGCAGACTTTACCACCACTGGGAAACTTGTTCCAGCTGTTGCAATGTTTGAACATGTTAATAATGATGATAATTACTTTGATTTGCCTTGTCTTCAGTTTCCGAGCAGTGAATCTTGCTATGTTGCAGTGAAAAGCTCTTGGTTTATTCCTGTGGTTCACAGATTGTACCTCTGCTGAAGGAACGTAAGGTACTATAGCAAATTGCAGGCCAAATACTGTGTGTTTTCTTTTGCGAAAAGGCTTAAATGAAGACAGTGGGGCATCATCTGAGAATGCAGCTTGGCAAGTGGTGCCTTTGTGTGATACAACAGTCTGTTTACAGGCACAGCGCCTTTCGGCATGGTGGTGTTTTGTTGGTATAGGAATTCGATGCAGGAATTGGGAAGCTCTCTAAACAGTAGGTTAGTACTATGTTCTGATCTTCTAAGGGATAAAAATGCTAGTGTTTCTTGGTGTTTTAACATTCCTATTTGGGTTTATCAACATATATTTCTTAATAAATATTTATTGGTATTTATTAATATTTTAAATTATTCTTTTTTTTTTTTTTTTAGCATGTGTGGTTGCAAATGGGCTCAGTGAAATTCTAAATTCATCTTTTCCTTAGGATTTCCGATACAGCAAGTGTTTTCTGGGCTTCTCTTATGAGGAACTCCAGAACCTGAAGGAGGAATATACAGTATCACATCTCAAACTGTCAGACTTGATTTAGCTTCAAACACACAGGCCAGCAGCTGAAATTCGACCACATGTAGATGAACCATAGGTTTTAGCCACATTTGGTGTTTAAACACATGAAGCAAAGTTTACTCAAAGTCAGGGGATGTCAGTGTTTGCCATAATTTGGCAAGTAAAGAGATCTACTGTTCAGCAAGTACTACAGCACACATGAAGACAAACCAGCCCATGGATTGCTTTCAAAGGCAGTGTAGATTTTGTTAGCAGTACACTAAAACAGATCAGAGTGAACTCTTGGCTATGTTAGAAAATATTTAGATAAAATTTTAAAGGAGTTGCTGTATTTGGCCATTCATTAAACATATAAATCTGTGTGATCTGTCTTCACCCATCTGGAGATTGCGATGTTAATGAGTTAACTGCCTGAAAGCAGTCTCTATAGAGTCACATGGATAATTTGAAGCAGTGTGATTTCAAACTAAGGATAAATACAGCTTTGTATAAAACAAGGTCTTGTTCCAGCAATAATTGCTTGTGTGCTATATAAGATGGTCCTGAATCACCTCGTCAGAATTATTCCCAGAGCAGTAAGTGATAAGGGTTTCCATAAAGAGACAGTGTATCTACTAGTAGATTCACTAATTTTGTGGGGAGTTTGGCACATGGAATCAATTTACTTTAGCAGTCAGAGACTCTTTTATGGTAGAGAAAGCAGTTAGTGGGAAAAGAAAATATACACAATTTATATTGCACTTCCTTGTTTAGGGTACCAGGAAAGCACATTTCCCAGCACACATAAGGTAATATGTGGTTATTTTTATGTCAATGTCAACGATAGCACTTCACAAGAAATAATTTCTTCCTGTTGAAATGAACTGCTGGTTACTGTGGCACCTATTCTTCATGCTCATAACAGGCCTGGTTTTATCAGTCTCAGAGTTCAATATATGTAAATATAGATTCACCAAGGCTTAATCTGACAAAAGTAAAACAAATCTACACTCCTGAAGCTGTGTGCCTTGATCTGGTTGTCAAAAGGGAGTATGAGGTACATTAAGACATGAGATATCTGCTCTTTCTTGTGGACAACCAAGAAAAATATTAATTTTAAATGATGTATTTTAAACAATGTAATAGGAACAACAACAAAATAATAGTATCAATACTGAATCTATGAACTGAAAGAGAAAATCCAATTGACTGAATCAGCTCCTGTTTAAATCTGGTCAGGTGAATCGTGTTACCCCAGTTCATAGAATCATAGAATAGTTAGGGTTGGAAAGAACCTTAAGATCATCTAGTTCTAATCCCCCTGCCATAGGCAAGGACACCTCCCACTT
>JASSUY010015454.1:0-19031 GCA_032466535.1 Forpus xanthops | reverse complement strand
TGTGTCTGCAGTGCTCAAGGCCAGGTTGGACACAGGGCTTGGAGCAAGCTGCTCTATGGAAGGTGTCCCTGCCCATGCAGAGGATTGGGACTGGATGAGCTTTAAGGTCCCTTCCAACCCAAACCATTCTAAGATGCCATGAAATAGAGCATCCAAGTGATTTATCGAGAAGCACAGCAGCCTCTTTCTACATGCCAAGATCCATATATGTAAGTAACTGGTTGGTAAAGCTGTAAATTAAAGCCCTGACTGAAATACAAGGGTTCCAAGGAGTCATATCCTTGTGCTTATTAACTAAACTGGCCACAGGGTGATGGAACAGACGCCAAGCACTGGCAAGGAAGTTTGAAAACCCACCTGGGGACAGTGGGGAGCCCAGGGGGGAAGATTAAAAGCAGCACACATCATAACTTAAAACAGATTTGCCTGCCCAGAATGGTAACAGTTTTTACAAAAGGTTTATATTCTAGCTTTTTCCTCACTTCAAGTCTGCATTCAACAATGAGACATTCAAGCACTGTGTATCACAGCAAACTTTCACATCACCTATACAGCTGAACTTCTAACTGAAGAACAAAGTCTTTGGTTTGCATTTCCTTGGAGCTTGCTAGGGTCTTTCTGAGAGGCATACTCTGTTTAATAAGACCTGTGAAATGAAATTAAACCTGAGCTATTTCACACTCTGCGTTCACATAGGACTTTACCTCGTGATGTATTCGCTGGTAAACTTTTTGTTCATTGTCTAAAACTACAAAAGATTCAGAGGGTGCAGCATCACCATTAAAAATGAAGCTTAAGTCCCCTCGTTGGCACTTCATGTCGGTAAAGTCTATGAGAGTTGTGTCCAGCCTGTGAAAATACACCAACACAGGGACCCATAAACACTCAAATACACTCCTAAGTTCAGTTTTAAAGCAGAAGCATTTTGATTTATCACAACCAAACACACCAAGGCCTCAGTTTTAATACAACATTTCCTAAGTGAAACCTGGATGCAGAAATCAAATTGCTATTAACAATAAATTCCACGTTATCGCATCTCTCCCATTATAAATGCATTCCAAACTATTATTATGCCAACTTCAGTGGAAAAGGTAACATCTTCTTCAGAAAACTTTATTCCTGAACTGCCAGCATGTGGAAGGGACAAAATTTATGCAGCCAGTGCTACACATCGGGAAATACAACTACTCCATGTGAGCAGCATTCTATTCTGCAAGCAGCAGCCACTGATGTGAGTAACAATATTAGGACATGACCCAAATTACAAAGAGGACTAAGAAACAGACTGGGTTTTTATTTGACTTCTTTTAGTTGCTATTTCTACATTTCCCCTCACCAACACAAAAGATGTGCTTCTGCTGACCTGAATAACTAGAAGATGGAGGCAAGGACAAGGACCTCTCTAGCAATTCATAGCTATTATTGCTAGAATATTTACTTCTTTAACAGAGATGGCTGAGGAACCCAAATTTAATGACCACTTCAGCTCTACGGGGTGCCTGCTTAATTATCATCATATATTGGCCTCTGATTTCAAGAATCTGCAGCTATTTCCACTCAATGCCAATCTCATAGTAGCAGAAATAGTCTCACAGCACACAGAAATGAGGCGAAAAATGGGCTCACTCAAATTTGACCTAAAAATCAGTTCCCAAACTTGTGCTAACAGCTTTAACAGAACAAGGTTTTCCACTGATATATCTTCTGAATCATATTATTGGAGTTTTGTCTATTTTAGATTTTGGAACCTAAAGAAAAAGCCAGAAGAGACACTTAAATCCAAATGCCCAGACAAGCAAGTTGAAGGAGCAGAGCATGGACAGACTCCTGGAAGCACTCTATTGACTTTGTGAATCTGTCACGTTAAGTATTTGAAAAACAGAAACTACACCACTTTTTCTTACTACAGAGAGGAGCAGCAAATTTCCTCCACAAAATACTGAAAGCTCATTTCTTTGAAGCTTTATTAAAAATACCAAACTGCTATTTTTCAACTCACCATTGTCATGTCTGGTAGATAAAGCCTTATACAGCTCAACTGCTTTTCTTTTCCATTTTAAGTGACTCAGGAACTGAAGTTAAACTCAGACCAATAGAGGAAGAAAAAAGAGACAGTCTGAAGCTCAAACCACTTCCTGGCTCTAACCACGGGTGTGCACACACAAGGCTGCTTCACCAACACCTGCACACTCCTCAGTGACTTCTTTCAGTCCACAGTGAAATCCAGCATGTTCACTTCCACACAAATGCTTACGACTCAGAAAACACACACTGTTAAATCAGACTTACCTGATATTTATACCTTGTTTGTGTATTTTACATGCATCAGAAGGCAGAATTCGGGAAAGTAAAGGCACTGAAGGTAAGAAGAGAGAATATAATCAAGACACTGAGACTCCTCTGCAACTTATTTCTATTAAAACTACACATCAGTTTGAATCTCTCTTTTCATTTTAATGCAAATCTATCGCACCCATTTTCCATTATGATCTCAATACAGATATAAATGACTAATACCAGGGTTACTTCTATTCAATAACTGCAAATCTGATTTGTAATTGTACAGGATACTTTCAGCATCAGGACATAATTTAAAGTGTCCTCAGGCACAGCTAAATCATTTATAAATCCTAATAACTCATCTTCTAGCAGTTTGAAATTTTAATTCTAGGATTTGATAGTTTACTTAATACATTGTGCCAACTGAAAGCCCCAATGCCATTAATGCTGAACACCCACAAGCAGGAAAAATAACCCAGTGCACTAAAACACCAAGCAAAGACAGAAGCATTGGTGGAACCAGGAGGCCATAGAGAATTACAGGATGGACATATGAGACTGCAGCTCTCTTTACATTTTTGCTCATTTATTTCTATTTTTCTACTCAAATAAGAGGAGGTAGAAGGTTACACAGCCACATAAAAGAAGCATTAAGGTGAAGCTCTGGCTTGAAGAAGGTACCACAGAGCTCCACTTAACTGACAGCCACCATTCAGAGTACAGGCTAACTTCAGCAAATTAAATGCCTCAACTCAATTAAATTGTTCAAACCAATGCTGTGCAGTGACACAAATCAACCACATACAGGTATTTTACTTTTCTAATCATCCATTTCTTAAAGTAAGCAGCAGCTTGTCCCCCCCACCCGTGTCACTGGATTCCAGAAAACAATCCAGCTCCAAAAGTGAATAAGCAAAAATATGAGTAAGCAAAAATAGCTTTTTTTTCTGAGCTGTCCTCTTTTCTTTGTAACTTAGATCTTGAGCACTGAATGGTGAATTTTCCAACATGCAAGCCAATTGATAACTTCAGCTTGAGAGAACAAGTGTGCTGAAGACTGATTACATTATCTCCCTGTGAAGGGAATATGCAGTTGCTTACCCCAACTTTGAAAATCCCAGTGAAGCTCTAGATAGAAGTCACCTAGCTGAGATGAAAAGAACAGCATATTAACAAGTATTTCAGGCTAAATGACAAGTATAAAACCTGCTGACAGAGGTAGAAGCTCGGCTTTGGTGACAAAGAAAGCTTTCTTTGACGTTAGTATTTGAATTGATACTGAACTCAACATTTCTGAAGCTTTAGCTAGACTGGAATCAATGATAAAATTTCACAACTCATCTGAACCACCCTTTAAAAAAATAATTTACACAGCTATTAAGTAGTGCACTGTAAAAGATCTATTGTAAATACGTGTTTAAAAAAAATCTGTAGAACTCTGCTTCCTTTGATTGATCACATCGAACCCCATGGAATTACAAGTTATGGCTTACATTAATGAGCCATGTATTAGCTAGGAGTATTCACATACTCAAATCTCAGTCTGCCTTCTGGAAACATGCTCAATTCATCATATAAAAGCTCTACCTGCATAAACACCTACCAGCCAACTCCTTTAAACTGTACGCAAAGCAAAAGCAAAGGAAGGGGTGACAATCAAAATTAGCAAATGCTGGTAGTACACTGAGGTAGCCACATAATTCCACTCCATGCAACTCCAGAACTTGCTTCAGCAGGAATAAGGAATGGTAGAGCTGTTTGATTATGGCTGCATCTGCTTTCTCCCTGCTCTTACACAACAACTGAAAGATTTTCACTCCTAGACAGACACAGCAGATTTGTTTTTTTCTTGTATCAATGAAACTGGCAGAGCATATTCATAGAGCATATCACAGATGCAGTTTCACTTAACTTTTAAGATGCATGCGTTCATTAACTTAAGACAAAGAGCTGGTTTTCTATAAACCCATTCATATTTTATCATGAGTAGGCAAGAGCAGCTCACCCCACCTAAAGGGAAATAACACCTGTAAAAAGTCCCTCTCCAGATTTCTTGGTGGCATTATTCACCCAAACAAAAGATTCTGGAAAGCCTTAAAAATCTAATGAAGTAAATACAGATTAAGAAAACAGCTTTTAACTTTTGGATTGCCAAGACCAGAGCTCTGTCCTACACAAACCTTTTACTGGAATGTTTAGAAGCTGAGAAGGCTTTCAGCAACCTGGTCTAGAGGACGGTGTCCCTGCCTGTGGCAGGGGGTTGGAATTGGAGGAGCTCTAAGGTCCTTTCCAACCCAAACCACTCTGTGATTCTGAGATCTATTTTGTCAGCACAACTGCCTTGAATTTACCTCTTTCAGGGCTTTTAATAATCGAGGTCGCTTTTCTTCAACACTTTCTCTGGACTGCTGTTTGAGCTTCCTTAGGAGTGCTGAAACTAAACAGAAATTAACTATCAGGTAAATCTGTTCTATTTATTTGTTGATTTATAACAGATTGGTGTCATTATTTGACACCTAAAAGAAAAAAAACAATGCAAAGGGAACATTTAATCAGACTTTGGAGAAATTAACCTCAAGTTATAGTAATTACACACAGCCTTCTCTGATTACAACAGGAAGACTCAATCATTACTTAGTATATGAAGGATACAATCATGTCAAGATTGAGAACGTCACTGAAGACCTTGAACAGGTCTTTGACATGCACATTACTAAACATGTGATACACACGTATCATTGAACACGAGCCTATAGACTGCATGAGATCTACTCCACTGAGGAACTTCTTCAACAGTGAGGAGCTTACATGCAGAATGTTGTCAGTATATTACAAACTAGTGCATTAATATAGTAATAGATCTGAGTTGTCTGCTATGGGACATGGTAATACATAATGCTATGAACATCCACTAGTGAGTAGCAGTAAAACAATTTTCTCTTTACTACTTCATATCTGGAGTAAGTAATCACTGTATTTGCCCACTGGCCCACTGAGAGGCAACATAAAAGCAGTATCCCATTGCCAATTGATAAATCTGATATACATTTCCATATAACTAATAACATACGATCACATGAAGCAGTTCTAATTAGATGATCCTATACAGCTAAAATCCATTCTGACCTTGTAACTCCAATTTTAAATACAGAATGCTACTTTATAGCCTCTACAATCACTTCAAGCAAAATCTTTACTTGGCATTACATATCCTAATGCAGTATATTTCTTACCAAGGAAATGGACATGTGTAGAGCTTGTCATTTAGATAGAGACAAGATTAAGATAAACTCTTCAGAGAACTAAAATGGGCATATTATTAATAAAAAAACATAACTTGGAAACCTTTTTTCCTGCTCTGAATAAGGCCTTAATTTCTGATTGATAGGGAAGCAGGGGCTCTTACTCATTTGTCTGTCTCCATAGCTGATGGCTTCTGCAAGAGGGCTCCATCCCTGAGCATTTTTCACCTTTACTGGAGCATTATGGGCTAATAGCAAGTGGGCACATTCTGTAACAAAACAGTAACCATTATTTGCAGTAAACTTCAAGGATGTAGGAGTATCACTCATAATAAAGGAAACAATAACAAAGCAAAAGTGAGATATTCAACATATAAAACAGTTTATCATAAAGTACGCATCTGGATCCTGTGTCAAACTATAGACAAATAAGCCCCATTTATGTATTTATAGCACTTCCCTGATAAACACTCGCACTAGAAACACAATTAGTGATTAACCACCAATTACACAACCACTGAAGAAACATCCCTTCCGCTTTTTATGAAGCTGTATGTCTGTATGTGTACACAGAGACAAAACCATGTAACAAACACTTCTTAAATATTACATCATCTCTACTTAATGCACAAATCCATGCACCAAGACACACTTCATAAGTCTTCCACATGTGGAAATTGTGCACATTCTTCCCCTTCCTCTCCATCTCAACCCCCTTCACCCAAAGGTCAATGGCAAACTCGTTTGCTAGAAATCTGCATGGAGATGTAGACTTAGCTAAGTCCTGATAACTGCATATGCATGGGTAGCAGAGGAAGCGGTGGCACTAACACATCACTTTGTGCTATGACATCCTGTGGCATCTGAAGTGAGCAAACAAGCTCACTGACCTAGGAAAGCCTCAGAGTATGTGCACGACCAGCTTTACAACAAGTAACAGGCACTGTAGGACTGACAACATGGGTGTCTGGAGCACACAACTCACAGTCCTGTGCTCCATCAATAGACAGGTGTACCTGCAACTTGCTCCATTTCTCACCAGTGTCACCAGTAACAGCGAGCATCAGTGCTAACCCTGAGACTCAGCATGCATGTGCTGTGCTGATAAAGCAACTTCCACATCTCACCAAAGCTACACACATTCCTAGCAGGGACACAGCTCAACCTGCATTCTCTTCTCTGTCCATGGGTAAAAGGTGATGGAATAACAAGCAGTCTTTAAAATTAGAGAGCACCAAAAGCTTTTGGGGTTTCCATGTTTTAAATAAGCTGTCTTCATATGAAACCGTTCTTCAGTTTCCAACCACAGAAAGTTTCCTCACCACATCTCATTAAAATCAACCTGACCCATCTGCAGATTACAGAGCAGTACAAGCTGGAGCTGCAGGCTGAAGAAATGCCTCGTTATGAACAGGATGGCCAGGCAGGACAGATAGAGGAACTTCCTGGATTATTCTCCTGCTACAGGTGTTACAGGAAACCATACCAGTCATTCCAGATGCAACAGTTATGAGTCATCAGCAAGCACAGTGTTTGGGAAGGAAGAGATACCTCACTGGTGAATATACTATCTTCTGTGGTAAACAAAGAAAAGCCCTGACTACTTCGTCAGCACAAACAGAGATGCATTTTTATGGTTGCTTAAATATAGTGCCAAATGCAATAACAGCACTGCACAGCAAGCAGGCAAATAAGCCTGCACTTACCAGCCAGGTTACACTGCAGTTAAATAAACAGGATGTAAAGTCGCCCTGCCCTTCAGAAAACACTGGCTATAACACTGCTACACACCGCTGAACAATCTACATGCATCACCCAGAAAGACAGAAAAACAGTATCAATGAGACAGACCAATAAGGTAGGAAAGGACCCAGGGTTCTTAGTGATCAACAACTACGAAGGATTTGAAGTCAAAACAGTAAAAGCAGGGACTGCGCTGGATGCTGTGCACAAACATCCCTGCTCTAAGCAAGCTAGACAGAGGCTCACCACAAGCATCCTAAGGGATTTAGGCGTCTACCCACAGGATGACTGACTACATGGAAGGAGGCCAAGAGGTGAACTGCAAACTGAAATCTAAGATATGCAGTCAAGAACAGAAGAGGGAAGAAATGCCTCTCTTTGCAGAGCTATATCTGAGGATAACTCACTGAAGGAATCTCTCTGCACTGAACAGATTGCTCTTTATCCTAGAGCTGAAACCAGTATTTGAGAGACTTACAATAAATATTTAGCCATACTAAATTAAAGTTGGCAAATGCTTTTCTACCAGTTTTATTAGAAACATCTTTGATCAGAATCGTTTGTATTCATTAATGTACTATGATACTCCTACAGCATTACAGTATGTGGCCCTTCATGACAGCTCATCACCTTTTAATCAAAAACCACATAACCCCTTCTACACCCAATGACCGTGACAACCTAAAGCCTAAAACACACACGCTGCTGGTCACCACTGTTTGACAACATAGAGTAGTTACAGAACTAAAATGTACCTTACAAACAAAAATGCCTTATGTATGCCTGAGAAATGAAAGAGGCTTCTGCCTCTGTTTTATTCTGTGGATACAAGCCTCTAGCATAGGACCCTCACTGGAAAACAGCAATTCTGATGAAGACCCATTTTTTCACTGAAAAAAACTCCTATCTGTGACTTGTAAAACATATTTGCCTCGCTGCTGTCCTAAAAAGTGTTTGCATAGCTTCTTTTTCTTCCCTTCTTTATCGATTTATTTCAAAAGAAGCCCAGATAGGACCAGTATGAGCACATTCCAGCAAGCTCTGCTGCCTCTTCTTCTGCATACGTCACCTCTTCCCTTCTTCCTTCAAAATCACTTCCCATTCTAACTCTCAATTATCTTGGATCACTTCATAGGTGTTTCCAAAATGTCCTAAGACAACTTAGTGCACTTCTGCATTCCCCTCTCCAAACCTGACAAGTGTGCTGATTCACAGCAGCTCCCTCATGGAACAGTACCATGTACCAGGCACAGGACTCACAGGGCTGAATGACACCAAGCCGTTCCTGTTGCAGTAGTGAAATTTTACTGCCACAGACACTGAACAATCATATTCCAGGGTTTTTCCCAGTCTTGAGACATGTAACATCCATACTTCCTATTTGAAGTAGAACATAAATCCTGTGCCTTGAAATTCTGCTGCAAAGAACTCCTTGAAGGGAATCTGGAAAACTGGGAGCCATGGAGAATCAACAGCCCTGTACCTGTCCCATGCCCCTTACAGGGCTGTCTGACACTTGAAGGGACAGCTAGGCGGTGAGTCAGGAATTCCAGTCCAGTGAGTGAGGGAGTATGCAAAATGCAGGTGAGAGGTTCCATTTCCACTCACAGAGTCATTTTATTCTAGAGGATATTACTCTGATTCACTTCACTAGGAAAGAGCAAAATGGGGTTATGAGACACCCCTAGTGAGCAGATCAGCAACACACAGTGACACTAATAACCAGAACAGCACTGACTAAAAGAAAGGGTATCACCACATGAACAGGTATTAGTAACCCTTCCATACATGAATTAATTGCAGAGCAAGATAGAGATCTGCCTGGATCAAGTCTCCTGCCTACACACACTGAGTACATCCCCTCACTTCAGCTGCTTGGATAGGAAAGGGGAAGTAGGCATGCAGATGCTTGCCCTTGCTGTACCCCCCTGCTTTGTGTTGTTTCTCAATCTTCTACCATGTTCCAATTTCCCAATTTCCTCTTAACTTTGCAGGAAGAGAAGAGCTGAGTCCACCCACTCTTGCTGTTTCAGGCTCACGAAGAGTCCAACAGCTACAGCTCCTTTGCACTGTACTCCATTCACTACTAGGCTCCTGGATCTTGGCCAGAAGAACAGCTCTAACCTCGTCTCCAACCTTCCCTTCTAAATTCATGTGGTGGCTTCTCTTCAGAAAACCTCAACTTTCAACCACAAACACAAGATCAAGTGCAGGAAAAATTAAAACCTTTTTTCTTCTTGCCACCAGGTCTTTGGGCAATTGAAAAGCCAACAAAATTGACGTTTTACCTACCTTTATGTCCCAGCATCACAGCAAGATGTAATGGAGTGTTTCCTAAAATAAGGAAATTAAAAGATGTTAGATTTAAGGTCATAGAATTTCAGCCTGGTTGGTGTTCGAAGGGTCCTTAAAGCTCATCCAGCTCCAACCACTGCCACAGGCAGGGACACTTGGGATGGGGCAGCCACAGTTTCTCTGGGCACCCTGTGCCAGTGCCTCAACACCCTCACAGGGAACAGCTTCTGCCTAAGAGCTCATCTCAATCTCCCCTCTGGCAGGTTAAAGCCATACCCCTTGTTCTGTCCCTACAGGCCCTTGTCCAAAACCCCTCTCCAGGTTTCCTGCAGCCTCTTTAGGCACTGGAGCTGCTCTTAGGTCTCCCCTTCAGCCTTCTCTTCTCCAGGCTGACCCAGGACATGGGGGTGTTCTGGGCTCAAGCACACACTGAAGCCAGGTCCTAGAGAGCTTCTCATTGACCGATACCCCAATTCTTCTCCTCAGAGATGTTCCATCCAGTTTTCCCCAGCCTGTGCTTGTGCTGTAAATTGCCCCAACTCAAGAGGTAGGATCCTGAACTCGTTCAACTCCATGAATCCATTGCAGCTCCTTCAGATATCTGCACACAGAACTCAAACATGTTAAGAAACCTGTTACATGACCTAATCACAGAATATACTAAAATACACCAAAGCAGCTATGTTATTCTGAGCAAGCATTTGGATTATACTTGCTAGAATAAATATATCCAAAACATATTTCATGGACCAAGGGAGTTTTCTTGGAGTGACATCTTAAAACTTAAGCCAGCCAAAGAGGCCAAATTGTATCTCCAAGACAGAGATAACACAAACCTCCATGCTTATCATGGTCTGAAAAGTCCGATACCTTACAAAGAATGACATATTTAGGCTAAAAGCTACTCAAAGATATGATGCTGATTAAAATTTTAAGAGCCTATTTTATTAATTTTTCATCGTTTTAAAACAAAATTTTCACTAATACAGTATTGGATAGATCGTGAAATACCAGCAACTTCCCCACATAAGCCCTTTTTGGTTGTTTTGGTGTCTTGTTTCCAAAGAAAGCTTCTGAGATTATCAGCAGATATTACAAACATGAGCTTGTTTTCCTGGCTACGCATATGATACATTCTGTACTTCTGCTATTATATATGCACTGAGAGGTACAGAGGGTTGATTTTTTTGGCTCAGTGATGCTACTGGAATTCTGGTATATTTTATTGATGTAGCTTGCATTAAACTGTATTGCTCTGTTTAAATATATAAACATTTTCTTAGTGCAGTTAAGAGAAAACTCACTGGAAAAACAGTCATTTGTAACTACAAACACACTTGATTTTAGGGTTACCTTCCAGTATCATGTTAACTGTGAGTACTTACGACACTTAAAGGGCGTGTACTGTACACCTAAAAGATGTAATCCAAAAACTGACAGGCATGCTATAGGATCATGAAATGCCTGATCAAGACAGGCAAGCAAAGGCAGGTTCCAAGTGGTTTTGTATGAGTTATTCAACACAAAGCACTGATTCTTGCAGGTCACTAGCAAAATCACAAACAGCTCCAGCCTAGTTCATTAGGCACACTCTGAGCTAACCTCAAATTGTCTATTAATAGATTTCATCACATCTCTCAGCCAAGACACAATGTAGAATACCGGATGCAGCCACTCTTTGTTAAGTGATTGAAATAATGTTACTGAGGAACAGACCTGAGAAGAAGCTAAACCATGTGCTCAGAAACTTCAAATTATGGAAGCCAAGGGTAAACATCTTCCTCACCTTATCAAGCACTTCGATGGGATACATACATATATATATGTATGTGTATGTAAATTCTTCCCTGTGAGGGTGCTGAGGCGCTGGCACAGGGCGCCCAGAGAAGCTGTGGCTGCCCCATCCCTGCAGTGTTGAAGGCCAGGTTGGACACAGGGGCTTGCAGCAAGCTGCTCTAGTGGAAGATGTCCCTGCCTATAGCAGGGGATTGGAACTGGATGAGCTTTAACGTCCCTTCAACCTAAACCTGTCTGGGATTCTATGTTTATACAAAAATAGCTCTGCACTAAGTTTTCTCTTATATTAATATGCCTTAAAATTAAAAACCCACCCCACATTTCAAAGCCTGAATAGAACAGTGCCAGACAGCTCCAGCAGCCGTGACAGCATGGTGTAATGGCAAGAAAGACCAAACGCAAAGCTAGCCAGGCTACTGACAGCTTTCCTGGGAACTCTATCAAATCATATTCAGCCAATAAGTAGAAAGTGCAGCTGTGTAATAGCACACATCATATCAAAACTCCTCTGGACCCAGTTCTGAGGAATCTGATCTAACTCAGGTGTTATCTCTGCTTTGCGCAGGAGGCTGAACTAGATCTCCTTCTGAGCAACCTGATCTAACTGGTGTTATCTCTGCTTTGAGCAGCAGGCTGGACTAGCCCACCTCCAGAGAGCTCTTCCAGCATAGATTTTTCTTTGATTCAATATTCTTTCAAAGTATGCAATTCAGAAACTAGATAGGAAATTTGGATAGAGCAGATGAGGGGGAGGAAGAGCAGCAGGCAGAAAACCAGACAGTGCAATAACTGATAAAGTACAGAAACTGGAATCTATCAATTCCAGAAGGAATGAAAATATAAAAAGCTATTTAAGAGGAACCTGAAAAGAGGTGACATCCTGATTCTTGGTCTTTAGCCAGAGAGTCCCTGGCAAGGAGAAGTCTAAGGTTTAACAAACAACACAGGTAACACAAAAGGTTAGCTGGGGTACCAAAGAGAAAGGAGCACTCTAACAGATAAGCCAGGAAAGCTCCTTTAGAAAAGGGGGTCAGAAAGAGAAACACACACACAAAAGGGACATGATGAAACTTCTCACTGCCCTGATAAACTCCTCTCCAGACAACCCTCAATCTGGACCAGCCAAGTTCAGCAAGCATGGACACAACAGTGTGTGGCTGCTCCTAAGCCTGGTGGCAGGACTGTGGATGGGGTGGTCTAACAACACATACACAGCACACCAAACCCTGTAAGCACCACAGTAATCTCATATAGATTTATATTCCATCAAAACTCCACTGTTACTTCAGGAGAGAACCTCCCTGACCTAAAGAAAGCAATCTCAACAACAGCTAAGACACACCGCTAGCTTTGGGCCATCCGAAAGACAAACCTGGAATGGCACTTTGCACGGCTCCACCACTAACCATCCGATAGATCTGAGTAAGTCTTGATGCTCTTTGGGCCAAACAAAATGAGGTTTATCAGTAGCAAATTTAACTCTGATTTATCAAAACAAGCCATCTGAACTGTGCAAGGTTGTATGAGAAATTAAAGTTGAGGAATCCCTCAACTCATAGAATGTCTTCATGCAATCTTCAGGTTCTTCCCTCACCAGCAGAAGAAAGGGAAGAGCTGTTCAAGCAGACAGCAGTCACACATTTAATCTCAGAAACCTGGCTGGCTCACAGACACAACGGGACAAGTTAACTTCTACTGCTTCAGGAGAGATGGGATCTGAAGATGTATATCAATTCCAGCAGCTGCTGAAACAGAGCCCCACCATCGTGACGCATGAAGTCCCAGACTGATAAATTAATCAGGATCAGTGTTTACAGGGCTCACAGAGAACCACTCCACTGGAATTCTATTGCACTGCAACCTCAGGATCCTAAAATACAAATGACATTCAGTTGGTTGAACATGGTAAGAACAGCAGCGGCCCCTCTAGATGTAGCCAGAGCACAGAGAATCATTCTGGGCAAAACGAGTCTGATGAAAACACACTGTGAGCTTTAACACTACTCTATTTTTCCTAGCCAGTGCACAGCAGAAGCAGGCATTTCTGCCAGGATAGGCAAGAGTGTAGGAAGGGCAGTTTCACTTCTTCCAGTTGCACAGGATGAGGTTTTCCAAGAACCCCAGCCAAAGCCACAACAGTCAGTGTTAGATTCCATAAAACCAAGGAGCTTTATACGAGACGGCTGCTGAAGAGGAAGATGAAGGTGCAAAGATACAACTGTGTGCTTCACCTCTTGGAAGTGGAATAAAGAAGGCACTCTAATGAAGTGGCCGATGTGTCATTTTGATTACTTCCGTGCAATTTAATCATAATGACAACGTGTTTGATACGATCACTTGCAGACACCGACTGGAATGTGAATGGTCACATACTTGAGCAGCTGCAATCAAATTCATTATCTTTTGGCAACAGCTTGAGCCGCCACATAAACAAATCTCACGTTTCCTTTCCATCTAAGGACGACTTCATCAACATCTATAGCTTTGGGAAATGAGCTTGTACACTTCCCTCCCCGAGTCACTGAGCCTCCAGGGCCCTATTCTGAGAAAGCAGTGATACAGCAGTGCCTGAAATCCTACACATGCATTCCAGGACAAGCAAACAAAATCCATCTGCACAAAAAGACACATAAAACACTGCACTCTTCCGTATGTGTGTGTGGCTTTTAACCTTTTGTGAGACATCTGGCACACCTACAAAGAAGCTGAGGCTGTTTTCCAAGAGTAATTCAGAAGGATGATTTGGCTATTCCAGAACAAACACGTATTCATAATGAAACCATGTTATAAGTTCTTAAATGCATATTATAGTAAAAAGTAATCTAACAGGGACACAGGCAAGCTTCTCCCTAGAAACTCGCTGGTTTTGGAACAATGATGCTGGCATTCCAATGAGCAATGTTTTTTGAGGTCAATTTAGAGTGAGCCAGACTGCATGCCATTTACTGTCACAACCATCAGCTGTTTTATCTGAACACCAAGAGTTTAACACTCTACAGAACTTGGCTTTTCTGCACTTAACCACACACTAAAAATGGGGCTGAATTACAAACACTGTTATAAGCAGTTCTTTTCTCCCTCTCTCACTTCCTTATCATGCACTGGGATTCTTCTGGCTTATTTCTGAGTATAACATCTACCCCAAATAACTCATAATTCAGATATGTAAACAGGTGACAGATGGATTCAGGCTGAAGGAAAACAATAACAAGGAAACATTAGTCAGGCCTTCGGTATGTCAGAACATCAAGAGGTTTGTTGTTGGGGTTTTTCTGAAAGCAAAATAGTAAAGAAATGCTTAAAGTAAAAACTTGAGAGGGATAATGAGACAGAAACCCCCAAAGCACTGCTACTGTAAACAGTACTTAGAAAGCAGAAAGATTTTCATCTGAAATGTATATACATGTGGTGCATATATATATATTAAAAAGGACAGAATCAGTGTTTGTGATAGACACTGAAGATGAGAGTGCAGTAAAGATGGATCAAGTAAAGATGTTAAACTTGTGATGATGAGTTACTTGACAAGGAACTGGAGGAGGTGTAGGGAAGAAGGAAGCAGAAGGAATACACCAAGTGAGAGAATTTCTTCCCCAGTCTGCTGCTTTCATTCTCCCAGTATCTGCTGCAGCCTTGGGAATGAAGATGACAGGATAAATATATCCGTAGCTATATTTACAGCAACGTACTCAGAAAAATGTTATGACAGTTGGAAGAAATACTCCTCCCTGCCTTGACTGAGGAAACTGAGCTGTGTATTCCTCCACATACATTAGTCTGTGTATCGGAGTGCCCAAAGTTATCATGGCCATAGTGTTTAATTTCCAATTACAATGTCTTCCCATTGCGCTAATTCCAAAGAGGGTTCTACGTTAATGTTCCCTCTTACTTTACATAAGACAATTAAGTAAAACAAAGGGAACATTTATCTCTTAATCAGAAAAGGAACATAACTGCACCCTTTAATCACGACTTCCCAGACACCACACAAAGTTAGCATTCTCCAGCACAATGATGTTACTCTTAAAATAGGTTGGTAACCTAGAGATGAAACCCATGAAACTTAAGCTGACTTGACACGCTGATTTGGCATTTTTAAACGTAAACTATTTCCCAAATTAAATACATGGATGCCCCATCCCTGGCAGTGTTCAAGGCCAGGATGGAAGGGGCTTGGAGCAAGCTGCTCTAGTGGAAGGTGTCCCTGCTGGTGGCAGGGGTTGGAACTGGATGAGCCTTAATTAATTAATCCATGATTCTATTCAAATCCCGCTAGAATATCTTAAAATAATATCAGAGAATCCCAGCCTGGTTTGGGTTGGAAGGGACCTTAAGGATCATCTAGTGAGCTAAATATTTATGCATTAGAGAATGGCATGAGGATCGTGTTTCTACCTCTGCTATTGTCACTTCCATGTCCAGACCCAGCATGGAGGAGAACAGAGAACAAGATTTTGTCTCTTTCAAACCCCTGAACTGAAACAGAGAGGAAAAAGGAAGTTTTGGGTTTTCAGCCCTGGGAAAAAAAAACAAAGCAAGCTCCAGCAACAGCCAAAGGAGCCAAAGAGCCACCCTCTGGGGAGTTCAGAACCTCCAAAACCAAACAGGAGACTCTTCAGACATTTGGAAAAGAAAGTATTTTTTCGTTAAATGAAGTAGGCTTTAGGACACGAAGCAGAGCCGTTCAGAGGAAGCTCTCCCATTACGCTGTTACAAAAGCTGACACCGTAATCTTTCCTACCGCCAAAACCCCACGGATTTTGCCCAGAGAAGCTGTGGCTGCCCCATCCCTGCAATGCTCAAGGCCAGGTTGGACACAGGGCTTGGAGCAAGCTGCTCTATGGAAAGTGTCCCTGCCCGTGGCAGGGTTGGAGCTGGAGGAGCTTTAAGGCCCCTTCAACACACACCATTCCACGGCTGTATGCTTCCCAAACGTGCAGCCGCGCTCCCCCGCAGCCCCACTCCCGTCAGGGCAGCGGGAAAGGGCCGCGGAGCTCCCTCAGCGCGGCCGCACACCCCACCCGCGGCCCGGTGACCGCTCACCGTGACTGTCCTTCTGCCCGATGCCCTGGGTGCGGATGAGGGCCGAGAGCCGCCTCACGTCCCCTTTGAAGACACACTCGTGCACCGGGAAGTGCGCGGGGCACTTGTCGGGTTCGGCAGAGGGGCCCGTCCCGCCGGCCGCCGGGCCCCCCTTCAGCGGCAGCCGGTGGTGGTGGTTGCTGAAGATGCGGTGGCCGCCGGCCCGGCCGCCCTTCCCACTGCTCCCGCGGCCGCCGGTGAAGATGCCCCCGGGCGCGGCGGCCGCCTCCTCCTCGCCGGGCGCCAGCAGGTCCCCGTCCTCCTTACTGGGCTTATGGTCCCTGCGCAGCGAGCGCAGCTTCTCTCCGGTCATCGCCAGCGGCCGCCCTACCAGCGGCGGGGCCCCGCCAGGAAGGCTCTCCGCAGCCGGGGGGTGTCGATGCGCTCAGAGCCGCGGCGCCGAGCCCGGTCCCATCCGCATCCCGCGCCAGCAGCGCCCGGAGCCCGCCCGGCCGCAGGGTCCCGCTCAGCAGCCCGGCACCGCCGCCATCTTGGTAGCTGGATCACGCGAGAAACGCGGCACGAGGCGAGACTTGCGCGGACACCGCGAGACTGCGCGGAGGGCGGGAAGCGGCGGCTGAGGCGATGTCCCCGGGATCTCCGGTACCGCCCCGGTACCGCCCCTCGCCCCGCTCACCTCGGCCTGGCGGGCCCAGGGGAGGCCGAGGCTCTCACAGCCCGGTTTTCAGCAGGTACAGGAGCCCGCAGGCAGCCTCTGGTGGCTGCCGCCGCTGCTGCTGAGGTGAAGGCCGAGGCAGCGCTTGGAATCCCGCCGGTATCCCCTGCCCTGGCTCTTTGGCTCCTGGCTCGAGTGTGTCCTTCGTAAGGATTTATGGACACGCTCGTGTATCTGCGCTAAGCACACATCTGTCATCTCCAGGGGAACGTCTGCCGTTTCCTGATGAGTGTAGGGAGCAGTAATACCCTGTGTGGCCCACAACTTGCCGCTCTTCTAAGGGGCGCTTCGCAGAGGGCTATCCCTTCCCACAGGCCTTGTTTCCGTATCTTTGGAACACTACAGCAGCTGCCGCAGTCTGTGGCCGTTCGGAAGTACTCTTGGCTGACCAGGACTGCTGAGGGGAAGAAGCACCGTGTGTGCATCCTGTGAGGGATGGATCCAGGTCCTCAGCCAGTGGCAAGAACCTGCTGAGATGACTCCTATGGATTCCTTTAAGATTCATTTGTGAAGTGGCCAAGTGGATCCAGGAGTGCCTTGGCTTGAGGCTTAGTTACACAAGAGATGACAGTGCGTTTTTTGGTCGTTGCTGCATGCCAGAGGTGTAAACAAACCACACAGCAATGGAATAAGTGAGATGAGCCAATGCCCCTTGTTTGCTAAGAGGACAGAAGCTCTGGTTCACTTCCCAGATCATGAAACATCAATGGATTTCACAAGGTGACCTCAACTCAGCAATTTCGCATCTTCTCCAGTGCTCCTTTGGTGAACCTCTGTGTGAGCTGAGGAAAAGAAATGGGCTGCTAATGCTATTCTGAAGAAAATGCTGCCCTGTTCACCCGTTTCCCTCGTTTGTGGGGGTATTTCAGTCACTGAGAGAGGGAAAGAGAAGGTAAAGACCCAGCATGATTCATGACAATGAAATGAGAAGTTATCTGAAGAATGATGGCACCTGTACAAATTGCTTTCCTCAAAAGCACACACAGGAAAAGGGAATGATAAGTTGTCTTGTCTGTGTAGATGTGTTATCATCTCATGAAGTAACTGCATTAGGTTCAGAGTTCCCTACCTTCCCTGCAGCAACTCCTTCAGTGCTGCTCCTGCAAGTATTGACTTAACAATAGTGGGATGAATCATAAAAACATGACAACGTGTCACAATCCAGGTAAACTGGATTCTTTTACTGGTGCTTCCAGGGGAAAGAGCCCACACCTTGTCAGCAAGATTAGATAAAAGATAAAAAAACTACCCCGAGTGACCTTTTTCTTTCACTGATTTGCATCATCTCCTCTCCTACCAAGTGGCAATGGAGAGTTCTAGGCTGAGATGGAACTATGAAACTATGAAATCCAATTTCTATGCCTGCTGTCTTCACAGTGACAGCACAGCTGCTTCCCACATGGATATTTACAGTTTTAAATTATTATAGGCAGAAAAAAAACTCACCTTTGCTCTATACTCCACTTGTCTTTCTGACAAGACTCTTGTATCTTCTTGTTGTAGAGAAAACTAAGACCCATCACCAAACAGAAGTTTAGAGTTTGGCACCACTGGCAAATCTGCCTCTCGTTCCATACTCAGGTGCTGCACAAGAGGCTGTTTGCCCACTATAGTGCTGAGGACATGCAAGGTGCAGAGAATCCCAGACTGGTTTGTGCTGGAAGGGACCTTAAAGCTCATCCAGTTCCAACCCCTGCCATGGGCAGGGACACCTTCCATAGAGCAGCTTGCTGGGAGCCCTTGTGTCCAACCTGGCCTGCAGGGATGGGGCAGCCACAGCTTCTCTGGGCACCCTGTGCCAGTGCTCAGCACCCTCACATGGAACAGCTTCTGTCTCAGAGCTCATCTCAGTGTCCCCTCTGGCAGTTAAAGCCATTCCCTTGTTCTGTCCCTCCATCCCTTGTCCAAAGCCC
>JASSUY010015453.1:0-13702 GCA_032466535.1 Forpus xanthops | reverse complement strand
GAGCGGGCCCGGCCGCGGCCGAGGAGGGCCGCGGGGCGGCTGCGGGGCCGTCGGTGCGGGGCAGGACGGAGCGGGCGGCCCGGCGGAACTCCTCGCTGCGCCACGTGTAGAGCAGCGGGTTGAGGGCCGAGAGGGAGCAGAGCAGCAGCCAGCTGGCGGCCTGCAGCGCCGGCGGCGCCGGGCGCAGGAAGAAGCCGAGGAGGCTGACCCAGACGAGCGGCTGCGTGCCCAGCAGGAACACGCAGCACAGCAGGAGCACGGAGACGGTGCTGAGGCGGCGCTGGGAGCGGCGGGGCGGCGGCGGCGCGGCGGGGAAGGGCAGCTGGTGCAGGAGGTGGAAGTTGAGGACGCTGACCCGCTTGGCGCTGCCCCGCACACGCCGCACGATGCCGAGGTAGCAGTGCAGGAGCAGCGCCGTCTGAGCCAGCACGGCCAGGGCGAGGAGCAGCGCGGGGTAACGGGAGCTGCCGTCCGTGGGCCGCGGCTGCCGCGCAGAGCCTGGCGTCCAGAGCCCGGGCAGCAGCGGGACCAGGAGCAGGGCCAGGGCCCAGGAGAGCCCGATCATGCAGGCCGTGTGCCTCCGCTGGTAGAGGGCCTGGTACACGCTGGGCAGCTTGGTGATGAGCACGTACCTGTTGAAGGCCACCAGGAGGTGAGAGGCGAGGGACACGGTGAGGCCGAGCCCCAGGAGCCCCCCTCGCAGCAGTCGGTACTCTGCGGAGCGAAGGGAGGAGGAGTTGGGAGGCAGCAGCCCCAGCACAGCCTCCTGGGGCATCCACAGCGCGCACACGCTCAGGTCCGCGGCGCAGCCGTTCACGATGAAGGCATTGCTGGTTGTCTGCAGCTTCTTGAAGGAGAAGACCAAGTAGATGACCATCACATTGGATAAGGTCCCCGAGATAGCCAAGACTGCGTAGAGCAGCGAGAGGAAGATGCGGGTCCCAGAGGAGTCCTCCCAGAGCAGCAGCAGAGGCGAGCTGGCACTCCAGGAAGAGGCGTTGGGCATCTCGCTGAATGCAGCTCAGTTGTGGCTTCTCCCTGTAAATCCCATCCTGGTCTGGGTCAGATCCTGCTGCAGCACAAGGGAGGATGCACAGCCGAGGGGCTCTTAAGGCATGTTCCAGTCGTGGAGCTGCGAGGTCCAGAACGCACAGTTTGCAGTGAGAGAGCACGGCAGTGTCCAAGACAGGCAGTGCTATGAGATCCCACGGCGTGTAGGTAGCGAAGGTGGGTCCATAGGGAGCAGATGGCTGCGAGCAGAGGAGCCCGGAGCTGTGAAAATGCAAAGAGCAGCAGCACCTTGCAATCAGCAGCAGAAACGGGAGCAACTGATACAAAGCTTTGCAGTTTCTCCTGTGCCACGCTACGTACCCAGTATATCATTCCAGGAAGATTCAGCCCTTCCACTCTTCATGAATTATTCAGCAGATTTTCAACTTGTTAAATCAAGGAAAAAAAAAAAAAAAAAAGAATAAAACCTCCCCAAACCCTGTCATGCTCCAGAAATACTGCAACGACACAGTCTGACTCTTCCCTTTGCCTCACCGGTTCCCTGGTTCGAACCCATTTGCACAACTTCCATTCGCGGCAGGCTTTCAAACCAGTATCAGTCACTTCTGTCTGAAACACAACCCATTTACTGGAGAAAACCCTCTGCCAGATACTTCCCTTAAACCGATTTCATTTCTGAGCCTTTCCGAAGAGAAAGTGCACCGTGCTTCTGCAAGCTTAATTTAGAACTGCTCTGTAACGACAGTATACTTCCCGAATGAAATCATCTGAACACACTAGATACACAGATCCTTGGTAAGACAGCATTCCTTATTTGAGGAAGCTGGTCCCCTGCCTACATCTTCGGTACTGCTTGCTGAAGCAGGCTGTCTGAGCCCACAGGAGATGCTGCATTGCCAGCCTGCTGGAGGTGCCAGTAAGAACACGGATAAAACAGGATCAGCGCGGGGTTTGAAATGGCCTCACACCAGAACTCATTCAGGTCCCAGCAGAGGTGAATGGCAGGTCCACTAAAAGCTGTCTGAAAAGTCAGACTTAAACAGTTCTTTTCCAAATGGACAACAGTTTGCAGGGGGAGTCTCTCAGGGACTCGAAGGTGCCTTATGCAAACAGTAATGGATTGTTAGCTGTCCTTGCCCTGCACAGGAGTTAGTAAGAAAGAGGAATGCTTCTTAATTTTCTGGTGACTGTAGGAGAAAAACTGCTTTTACAGGTGGGTTATATGTAGGCTACAGAAATGAAACCCTTGGCTCATAAGGTACGATCTGTATATTGACTAAAGGTATCTTTGTTAAACTCACGGTGCTAACGAGTGGCACCACCGAACAATATATTAGGAAATAATAATTACACTTACAATATACGTTCTTTAAGACACTGGAGTTAATTAGTGTGGGCTACTTGACTATTTTTTGCAACACAGCACATCTTTCATTTGACAGGCTCATGTTTGCAATTGACAGGACTATTGATCCAAACACACATTTATTACCAACAAGAATATCTATGTACTCCTTTAATTAATTCGATTGCTCATGTACTCCAGGTTAAAGACATACCTGAGTGATTTGCTTGATCAGGCCCTTAATTACCATACTTTCTGCCTGCTGCACTTTACAGCGTAGATCTAATCAAGTGTCAAACCTTTTGAGGCCTTTCATTGTTTAGCTGTCAGTAGAGAACAGTTATTACAGAAACTCAAATCCTCCTCTTTCTGCAGTACTGTAATTGAAAAATATTCTCTAAACCTTAACAAGAAATCTCTCCCCAACCGAAAAGCTCCATAAAGCGTACTTTAAAGAGATGATTAACAGCTTCAGAAGGCCTCGGAATCACAGGTCCAGCAAACCTATAGATCTGTTTAACCCATCCCTGCCTGCTTACCAAACCTGTTGTAATGATCTCCTGTGCTTGTGCTCCCAGAACGAGAAGATACATTTCTATACGAAGCAACAGAAATGGTAAAGTTCAAGGAGAAGCGAACAGAGGATAAACAGAGAAACAGATTCCAGGGTATTTCTTAAAGGCTACAAAAGATCTCCCTGGGCTTTCACTGTGCCCAGTTTGTCCTTGTTAGGAAGCAGACCGTAACACAATATTGGCTATATTTACCGTCCGCTTTTAAAACCAAAAGGCGTGTTGTACATTAGCTGGTGTTTATGTATTTTGTATAGGAAGTCTAGAAAAAAAGCTATGGGAGAGCTTAATTCCCATGAACTGGAAACGTTTTATTTAGCTGCCTTTCCTCTGTGTCACTCTACACATCCAAACCACCATCCATTAACTCCCTGAGTGGCAGAAGCAGTGAGACTTCCACCAGCATTTGGGCAACTTCCAAAGCTCTGTTCCTGGCTTTGCCATTCCTTTAGAGTGGCTGTGTAACAGTTCCATACTGCCCATACCATCACTGCGGTACAGACTTACCCAACAGCAATATTAAGTACCCTGGATAAATAATCATGCAACACACAAATGTGCTGATAATCAGCAGCAGAATTAAACCATGTTAGCACCATTTGCGTCTGCTTTTTAATTGACAGGAAGGATAAGAAGCTAATGAAAGCGTGATGTTTTAGGTTCCTACGGGCAAAGACCCTGCTGTTTGTGAGACTAAGAAACCTGTTACATCTGCAAAAGACAAGGTACAGTATGCCTTTAACAGGCGTCCTTGTCCAGGGAAAAAAGAGCTTCCTCAACTCAGACACAGCTTTTAAGTTCTGGTATTTTCAAATGCAACCTTTACATCATACTGTCAACACGTTGATTAAACACTGGATGTTACACAAAGCAAGTACAAGGTTAGCTAGAGATGCTATAAAAGATATCCATCATGCTAATGACTGTGCAGTGTCACCTTACTTAAAAATACACTCCACGCTTTAGAAGAAGGAAGGTGATTTTGAAGAGCTGCTCTTCGATTAGAGATCTGATTTTATTAGCTAGCATCAAAATAGCTAAGGCAAGAAAAGCCAAGAAACAAGGAGGCTGGATGATAAAGGCATTTTATTATCAATTAGCTGTATGTATAGATATCTACATTTCAAAATTAAACAATATTTTATCAAGGAAAACTATTTATAACAAAGTACATGACAAAATTCTTTGTAAGAGGTAGAATTACCTTACCATTAATCTATAATTAATATACAGGATATTGTATATATATGCACACACATATGCTACTTTGTGTGTGTATATGTTACATATACACAGTTGTGGAAAAAGTACAGTATTGCATGGAGATTTATTCAGTGATTTCTATAGCTGCTCTCAGTATTGCTTAGTAACACTTTCAGTACAGCTTTCCATAGCAATTTGTGAGCTTATCTTTTAAATTAATAATGTGGCACTTGATCTTAACTTCAGCTGCCAAGCAAACGCAGGGAATTCCCGATCTTCACAAACAGATGGACAACCAAACCAAGTTTGATCTTCTGTAGGTATCAGAAAGCCTCCCAGGTAACAGATCTGTTCTGGTTTTGTCTTCTAAACTAATGGCAAATCAAGTCCCTTGGTTTTCGCTTACCGTGCACCTGTGGAGTTGTGAAAATTCCCCATGGGATCTCCAGTGCTTCAGTGTGACACCTTCATTCCCAGTCTCCTTCCTGATAACACCTGATTAAACTGCATGTTAAAGAGCATCTTCACTCCTGACAAAAGCGTTCTGTGATACGGGAACTTATATTAGCTATGGGTTTAACAGCAGTTTGCAAACTGAAGGGTTTATGAAACACCCAATTGATGGTATCCAACTCATATCCAAACTTATCTAATCGATAAGTGAAAATTTAATATACTTTCAACATCTTTGCTATTGAAAGTGTACACATACTGCCAAACGTAGGTTAAACCCATGTAAGTACTCAGCACTGCCCAACTCACTGTACATACACAATCTTACCAACCTCAGTCCGGCCTGCCTTCGTTTTTGCAGCATATATTGCATAGCTAAATGTAATAGTCTACATTGAAAAGAAAGTGAAAACATTCCTTTAAGACAAAAGGAAAGAAAACATTCATTCCAGCATTGAATCACCAGACGTATCACTTTCTCTTTGCAGTGGAAGACGCAAGTTCCATCTCAACCAACATTTTCCCTTTTTCTTTCACAGCATTTCCTTGTGAAACATTAGCAGCTGAAAGTAGGAAGAGACTGTGCATCAAGTGCATTCAGTTGATAGTGCAATAACTAGTCTCTGACTAGTCAGACTTCCATTATGTTACCAGAAGACCAAGTAGCAAAAAAGTAATTATATTAGGCTCTAAGCAAGAACAGTGGACCCCTACACCCAGAAAAACTTCTTGTTCATAAAAAAATTTGTATCTTTGATAAACATGTACAAATTCTTTAAAATACACATTTTTGTAGCAAAGTGGACACTAAATTAAAATAGAGTCTAATTTTTACATCATTTCTATATATATTGCTTACCAAAATATTCTCTAAATACATATTTTAACACTGTACACAAGTTAATAAATGTCTTAAGGGAACTCATTAGAAATATATTCAAGCTGTCTCAACATTAAGAACTTAAATCTGCATATAACACGGGGTAAGAACTTCCATATATATAACATCAGTGCAGCTGCAGTAGTCAGTAACAAAAGATTTCTGCCTCTTAAGAAGTGTCCTCTTCGTTAAGGGTTTAGTATGTCCCGTGTATTGAAGGTTCCTCCTCTGAGCAAGCAGTTTCCTTCCCGAAGCTCTTCTTCATGAACGACTTTGATTTTAAGAGCTCAGCAGGTTTCACCAAAGCAGCAAGGCTTTAGTACTGAACATACTCAGATTGAAGGGACTGTGCAGAGAAGAAAAACTGATTAAAACTCAGTGGGGAGGTTCTCGTGGTATATAATATGCATTTTGCACCGAGGAGTAGAGAAAGGACAGGAAGGAGGAGTTTGACCAAGATGAGAGAAGTGTTACAAGTCCTTTAAAACACCACCTTAAACCAATGCCTTTAAAATGTGTTGGGAAAACAGATGATTGCGGGGGGTTGGAATTGGTTGAGCTTTAAGGTCCCTTCCAACCCAAACCAGACTGTAAAAAGTCTTATCTGAGAGAGCTTCTCACTGGACCAGTTACAAACACATAACAAGTAAAATCCCCAAACTATCTTAAAATTGCATCAATGCATCAGAATGCGAGAGAACTACTGGAGAAAAGCATGAATCCCAAGAAAGCTCAGAACCTTGGAGTCTTCCATTTTCCCACTATTCTGAACTACTCCCTATAGAAATGCTCTTTGTTATATATAGTGAGAAGTGCATAACATACGTAAACCTTTCGAGCTCTAAGTAGTATGACAAAACCTCTTTTTCTGTACCCTGGGTCTCGGTGTGTATTTCCAAAGTTGTCTTTTAACATCTTGAAGATCAGAGACCATCTGGATATTTGTTCCTAGGTTTAAAAAGTGCTGTCAGCATGTAAAGATTTGAACACCACTGACTAAAAAGGGTCTGTTTTTAGCACTGAACAGATTCAAAATGAAGGGGATCAGTTAGTGGAAAATACTGTGAAACTAAACCTAAATAACACGTATGCCTTCATCATAGGCTCAGACTAACCGTGGAATCACCAAACACAGCCATAGAAGCCTTTCCCCCCACTCCATTCTCTAATAATCATTCTGGATTATTAGCTTTGGGGAGAGCACTTGTCAAGCTATTTATTACATGTGTAAGAGTGAGGCAGAAGGAACAGCTCTCAAAGCTTACTTGTTTTCAGATGTGCATTTTAATCAGCAGACAGATTGCTACACTTAATCAGGATTTGAGAGGGATCCTTCAGAACTGAATTCCAAGGAAAGATGATTAACAAACATTAGAAAATACATGCAATTTAATTACACATCTCATACTTTGCGCAGCACAGATTCATTTAAGCTCGGACAGATGAAATATGACCAGAAAGCACTGCACGCTTCTGGTGAGCCTGGGAACAGCTAGCGTTAGTTGACAGACAACTATGAACCTCAGCCCTTTACTTCGCAGACAGCAGTAACCAAGAATTCTACAGGAGGATTTAAATAAGCAAGAAATGCATAAATTAAAGATTCTGAAGTTTAAGCTCCGTTGGCTTGTTTGCTTGTGCGCTTCTGTAGTTTGTGCCCTTAAATCTCTCCACATTGTCCAAAGAGATCGATTGTTCTAGTTCTAGGCTTGAAATTGGGACTTTTTTTGCCTTTTTAAACATTTTGAATTTCCTCTTTTCAAAAGTCCGTTCCTACCTCCTATTTGCAGGGACTCAAAGCATGTCCTATGATTCTGGAAGCTTTATCCAAAAGATCCCAGTCCACCTTTACAAGGCATATGCTGGTATTTAACAAAACCTCTTTTAAAGCAGAGGTAAAAGTGGAAGGAAAGAAACCAAAGGAAACTGCTGAACTGCACTGAGAGTATAAAAACCAGTTAATTGAGAAGAATTTTCAGTGTACCCCTACAGTGATCCCATGCAGTCTCAAGCTTATCACTTTATACCCAAGTATCTGACGTTTAAGCAAAGAGTTAGCTCTACTACAGGTAACCATATCTAATGAAGTTCATGCTGAAGCAACTGCTTAGATCACTGTCCTCCTCCTTCTACAACAAGAGGCACAGAAAACCTCCTGGAAGAGAAAAGCCACAGATCCACCTGGGCACTTAGAACCGTATTCACAAGGATTTAATATGAGGACTGAGTGAGCTGTAAGTCAGTTTCAAGAGAGAACCCCCCAGGAGCATTCAGGACAATTTGTTAGCACCTGAACATGCCCTTTTCCCAGATAACTGCAGTAACTAATGTAAGAGTTTTGAATTGAGCATCAGCTTTCCTAAACCACTGCTGCAACACTCTTGTTGCAGCAGGCAAGAATGACTCTGAATCCACAAGAGCCACTAAGAGAAACCTATGTTACAGAAAATGCATAGGCACTTGAGGTAATCCTTTGTGTCTGCTGGATTTCCAGATCAGAAAGATGCACTGGTGCTTGTCTCTCTTTTTCCAAAGGCTGTCCTATATTCATTAATGGGAAGCTCTAATTAAGAAGCACATATAAAGATGATGGATATAAATCTTAAAACATGCTAACACTTCACTTTTTTGAGCATTTTCCATCTTGCCAGTTTCCATGACAGCTATAGAAGCAAAAGGTGACTCATCCCGAGACTACCCGCTTACATACTCTTCCATAAAAATACACTTTAAAGAGTGATATTTGGATTTATAAGTACTGTACGAACAGAGTCAAAGTCTCATTGTGGTACCTTAAATGCAAATCTACTTGGTAAGAATATTTCTGCCAATTATAATTGAGAGATTCTGTTAAATCAAAACATCCCATTTGCAAACACAACATTTCTTCTATATGGCTACAATGGCAAGTTGCCTATTCTGTGAAAATCAAGCTTTTCCTTTAGTTCATCAGCATACAACAGCAGAAACGTGATAAAAAAGAAATGGATTATGAGCTTACACTGATGAAGGACAAAGCCATTAGGAAAAAATAGCTGCCAACAATGGGAAATGACAGTCATGTTTGGGAACTGTCTGTGGAACAACAGTATTAACACATGTGTTTTAAAGACTTTCATTTTAAACAGGAAAAAGAAAAAGAGTATTGAATAACTTCTCTATACTGAAGAAACAAAGTAATATGTACTTGCACTGCATAAAAATGAGGTTCCCAATTTCCTCACTAATGAGATTGAAGAAAAAGCATCAGAACTGCAATTTTACTGTTCTAACCATCATAAAATGCTCGTGAAGCTCTTGTGCTGCTGGTTAACAAACTTAGAATGATGATTTTACCTGCACAGTTACAGAGGGTAGCTTGAGAGCTAACTCAGGTAAGGAGCTTCTGATAGTAAAAAGAGGAGGAATATAATCCTTGTTGTTCAAAAGTTCTTTGATGTGATAAGTTAAATGAATAAACATCACCACCAGTATACGGAATAGGCTTCTGTCAGGTACAGCATCTGATGCGCTCCAATTAGAAAGAAGTGCAATGCAATGCAAATGCTTCCAGCAACAAGACTAAGGGTTGTCTGTCAAGACCTCCAAGTCATTTCAGCACCTAAATCAGCCAAGTGGAAATCACTAAATAGAACTCTGCTTTAAACAGAGTTGACAACCAGTACTGTTGGTATTAAGGCTTGATTCTACTCTGTATTTTGCTCAGAGCTCAAGACCGCTGATGAACATCACCAAAACCAAAATAGCTGGATGTCAGTGGTCGAAGTGGTGAAACACAACATTGTCCAGGGTTGGTTAAGGGGTCCTATTAAGAAGGGGATGGGAGTGAGGGGGAAGGTGCTGCTTTTCCTTAGAGTTCCACATAAAAAACAAACAGGATTTTAGAACACTGGGCTAAAATACATGTCAGTGTCTCTCATGAATTCCCAATGCATTACAGTTAACGAAGCCAACACAAGCTGTGAATTTCTAAGCAGGTCGGCACTGAGGAATAGCTTTCTGGACCTGAGAAATGAATTTAAAAGTGTTGCATCTATTTACTGAGAAGGGATTTTCAGCACTTGTAAAAGCATCTGAACACGTTCCTAAAGGATCTTTGAGCCAGCTTAACTTATGGGAAGACAATCAAGTTGAGATGACTAGCATGAAATACCTTCCTGACAAGAAAATAGGGCAATAAAGGACTATAACCGTGACACAGTAAAGAGATACAAGTGTCAGATTGAAGCAAAATTACTGTATTCAAACAGTGGGATGAATTACCAAGGAAAATGATACTGTCTTCAAAATAAACCAACATCAAGATGGATCTGTATTAACAAGTAAGTCAGAGGCTCCCTACCAGACAGAAAGCATTCGGAGTTTAAACGATCAAATAATATACTCATTTTACACACTGTGACATCCCAGGAACTGCACTCAACTCAGCCGACTGGACTTAAAGCAGGTAACAGCTCAGTGCACCCCACTGTGATAGTGAAGATGCACAAGGCCACGTGGTGTATTTAGAAGCACATGCACCATTCGGGACACGGTTGAAAACCACCTTCCAAGCAGGGAAGCAATTTAGCCATTGTTACGTTGAATACAGTTGCTTCACAGGTAACTCAGAAACACCCTGGTTACATACAAAGGGTATTAGGTGCTTAAAGGCAGGAGACCAGCCACACTCAGAACCAGCAGCAGGTACAACTCTTAACTTCAGAATGCAGCAACTGATCAGTGATCAGGAAACAGGAGAGAAAGGTGTCACATTCTGAAGTTAATTCTATTTGAAGACAGCTTGACTTCCAGGAGCTAAACTACAAACCTCAGAAGTGTTGGTACTACTGAACAGAGGCTGGCAGGTTCTGTCAATTGTGGGCAATATACTCTACTAAAACCACAACACTAAGATCAGTTGGCTATCAAACCTTTTCAAACTGTATCAAATCAACTGTACGTTCTTTGTAGATTTACAGTAGTAAATATGTTCATTTTTCCCTAAAATACCTTAAGTTGTTTCTGATTTCATTACTGAGTTATGAGTTTCCATAGTCTCTCTTTTCTGCGTTTTGTAGTCACTTTCAAGTTGCATTTAATTTCTCCTTGCATTCTCTTCATACAGACTTTCATGCAGGAAAAGGGCATAAAATAAGCCCAAAGCAGCACTGGCACAGGCTGCCCAAGGAAGCAGTGAATGCTCCATCCCTGGCAGTGTTCAAGGCCAGGCTGGACAGAGCCTTGGGCAACATGGTCTAGTGTGAGGTGTCCCTGCCTGTGCCAGGGGGTTGGAACTGGATGATCTTAGGTCCCTTCCAACCCAAACCAGTCTGGGATTCCACGATTCTAAGTTATCGAGGAATGAAAGCTAAAATGGTGAGACCATCAGAAATATCTTTCTCTAAAATGCCTTTTCCATTGGTTACTAGAACAGGACTAGGTTTCATGTCAAGCGGACTCGTTTTTCACATGAACCCTACCTGTAAGAATGGTGTACTTTTAGTATGATACATAAAAAGGCTTCTTTAACTCTGTTACTGCATGAAGATGAAGATACAAACCAACCTTATAAACAATGTTATAGGTCATTACAAAAGAAATCTAAAGGGCAAGAAGGGCCATAAAAGACATCAGGAAAGGTGTTAGCTGTAGGTTCAAGAGTGATTTATTTACATGAATCTCCTTCACCTAGATCCTTGAGAGAGGGGGGAAAAAAAAGCAGAGGAAATGAGAATTATTTTCAAAGGTAAGAGACAAAGTTGTTCAGAAACATGGAAGCAAGTCAGAGAATCATGCTGAGACTGTTTTGCAACAGCTTTGCTTGCAGAAGCAAGGAAGATCAGCATTGCTCAGATGCCTGACAGTGCTGTTGTAACTATGAACTTACAGGAATTCACTGACTGTGGGATCGTGCTGGAGGAGTCGTAAGGCCCATAAAGGAAGGTTGATGCATACTCATCTGTCACGGCGCTGGGAAAACTGGTTTGGCTGCTCAGGCTGCTGCCACTACTGCTGTTTCTGTTGTACAGGTTGTTGTTCACTTCATGGTTATTGCTGTGCGGCAGCTGCAAGCTGCCATTGAAGCGGCTGGAGATATGGCTTACAGAAAAACCTGTCCTAGAGGACGATGATGTCAGTTTGCTCTCATCATCCTCTGAAGCAGCGTACAGGTTCCCTAGAGAACTGGCTAGTCTGGAGTTTACGGAAAAACTGAATGGGAAACACACATGGGGAGAAAAGAAAAATATACACAAGATATGTACATACAGAAAAATAACAGACAATTCAGAAGACATCGAGTAAATAACACAGACCATTCTGAAATTACTTGGGTTCATCTTCTAGCTCCCAACTAATGAAACCCACAATTCTTTGTCAGCAGTTCTCAAACTTGGCTACTGCATGCCCATGAAGGAGGTTGTGTTAAAAGGTTTAGGCAGTGGCTGATCTACACGGAAGTACTTTGTGTACATGGAACAGTTTAAGAACTCCCCTTCTGTTTCTTGAAATCAGCAATGTGATACAAGTCCTCACGGAACTAGGAAGTAGTATGATAAATTTTGAGAACAGTGTGTCCTGAAATACCTCTTTAGTTCTTTTCTTCAAGTATTTGTGCCCAGAAGTTAGTAAAAAAGCATCATTCTATATTGCACTTCACATCCATCATTACTTAGTGCAACGGCAATAATGGGTTCATAAAATTAAAGACCACTCAGTATTCTTCTGTCATTAATAGTGAATAGACTCGTGGGAATGCTTGATGTAACCCCACCAAAACTCTCGTGCCAGCAGTGTAAGTTGTGGGGTTTTGCTTGGCTTTTAAATCTGCAGGCAACTAAAGTTTGGCTGGTGGGACAGCAAATCAGTCTGGAAGAGCCCTTCTTACACCCACCAACAGCAAGCCCTTCACAGACTGCATATGTGCTGAAAACAATTGTGTACCAAAATGAGAAGGAGTAAAACCCAAACCTTTTAAGGTTAGAGCCTGAGGATGTGGGAATTCTGCTTATTCTTTCTGCAGAGGGTGAATGAACTGCCATCACTTTGGAGGCCTTCAGAGGAGATATGGATCCTTCTGTGCTACCTGAAGTATTGAGTCTAAAAAGAGCACAGAGTTTTAGTGAGAAGCAAGGATTTCATCATGAAAATATACATCTCAGAAACACACAGACCCTCCTAGTATGGTTATTTCACACTGGTATTCTAAGAAGCGGGAATTCTCAGGTTTGAGTACTAAGAACACAACAGTGTGCCTGCTTTTAAATCTCTTGCTAATAAACTTGTCAAAGCTGTTCCCCTGCTGTACCACATTGTGCAGCTATGGCTGGAAGTGTGGGGCACTGGACTACTCAAGAATGTTAGTGTTAGAGCTGGCCATATTCACTTATTAAAAGCTATCAAACAAATAGCTCATAGTAGAATGAAGTTCTCTCCATCTTTACACCAGGGGATATTATCAGGGTCAGCTCTTAAGGGACGAAAAACCTTGGGTGCGAATCTCCAACTACAAGCACAGAGTGACATTGAGCAGAAATAGCTTTCACTCCATACAAAGGAAGGGTAAACAGACACCTCCAAAGTTGGACATGTGGAGTACTCCCTTTCCAAAATCCAGATTGCCACAAAACTGAAGGGAAAGCATTCCTTTCTGTATTAATGCTTTCTAATGACAGACAGTTTTTATCTTACACGTTGTAGTTTAGATGCAGTGGGGTAAGTGACACAATGAGACTCAATTCTGCCATTCCTGCAAGTCTTAAAAATTGAGTCAATTTTCACTCTCCATTTCATTTCCTTTTGGGCAGCACAGCTGGTGCTGATTAAAGATTAGCACAGGCCATAAATGAACAGCTAGAAAATGAGAAGAAACTAATGGCTATTGGCTCCACAGAAAGCTGTAAGCAAAGCCCACAGTAAGGTATCCAGTGTGAACAGGTACTGAAATTCAGTATGTATCTGCTAAAGAACAGCACTGATTGTATCCACCAAGCAATACCTCAACTTCACCTACTAAACAAAAAATGATGAAGATTGTGAATGCAAACAACATTTTGCCTTTGAGATCAAGTGGTTATGGGTTAACTGGTGGGCTGGTTTTAGCTAGGGTAGTTAATTTTCTTCATAGCCTCTAGCCTGGGGCTGTGGGTTGGATTTGTGCTGCACACCGCGTTGATAACACGGGGATGATTTAGCTTCCACTGTGCAGAGCTTACACAGGGTCAAGGTTGTTTCTGCCTCTCACCCCACCAGCAAGCA